>WNWK01001112.1:0-20000 GCA_009830355.1 Cherax destructor | reverse complement strand
GAGCCAGCTAGACGTGAGTCAGTTCACTGGTGATTGTCCTGGAGCCAGCAAGACGTGAGTCAGTTCACTGGTGATGGTCCTGGAGCCAGCTAGACGTGAGTCAGTTCACTGGTGATTGTCCTGGAGCCAGCTAGACGTGAGTCAGTTCACTGGTGACGGTCCTGGAGCCAGCTAGACGTGAGTCAGTTCACTGGTGATGGTCCTGGAGCCAGCTAGACGTGAGTCAGTTCACTGGTGATGGTTTTGGAGCCAGCTAGACGTGAGTCAGTTCACTGGTGATGGCCCTGGAGTCAGCTAGATGTGAGTCAGTTCACTGGGGATGGTTTTGGAGTCAGCTAGACGTGAGTCAGTTCAGTGGTGATGGTCCTGGAGCTAGCTAAACGTGAGTCAGTTCACTGGTGATGGCCCTGGAGTCAGCTAGATGTGAGTCAGTTCACTGGGGATGGTTTTGGAGTCAGCTAGACGTGAGTCAGTTCACTGATGATGGTTTTGGAGCCAGCTAGACGTGAGTCAGTTCACTGGTGATGGCCCTGGAGTCAGCTAGATGTGAGTCAGTTCACTGGGGATGGTTCTGGAGTCAGCTAGACGTGAGTCAGTTCAGTGGTGATGGTCCTGGAGCTAGCTAGACGTGAGTCAGTTCACTGGTGATGGTCCTGGAGCCAGCAAGACGTGAGTCAGTTCACTGGTGATGGTCCTGGAGTCAGCTAGATGTGAGTAAGTTCACTGGTGACTGCCAGATGCGTAGTGACTGCCTGATACATAATGACTGCCACATGCACGGTGACTGCCAGATACACGGTGACTGCTAGATACATAGTGAATGCCAGATGTATGGTGACTGCCAGATACACGGTGACTGCCATATACATACTGAGTGCCAGATGTACGGTGACTGCCAGATACATAGTGAGTGCCAGATGTACGGTGACTGCCATATATTTTTTTTCCTATGATCTAAATTTTTCACCAAAACAAATCTTGAACTGTCATTCTTAACTTCTATTTGAACAGCCAAAAAAAAAAAAATACCCTGTATAATTACATTAGAACATATAATCTCTTTTACTTTGCTCGTTAATAACATTGTGTGAATTATTTTTTTCATTACTTTCTCTTCTCTTAAAAATTTTTTTGCTAATGTAATTAATATGCATTTTTTTACAGAATGTTGGGTCAACAGCCACCTGGAGGGGAGTATACCTGGAGGGTGTTCCGGGGGTCAACAGCCACCTGGAGGGGAGTATACCTGGAGGGTGTTCTGGGAGTCAACAGCCACCTGGAGGGGAGTATACCTGGAGGGTGTTCGGGGGGTCAACAGCCACCTGGAGGGGAGTATACCTGGAGGGTGTTCCGGGAGTCAACAGCCACCTGGAGGGGAGTATACCTGGAGGGTGTTCCGGGGGTCAACGCCCCCGCGGCCCGGTCCACGACCAGGCCTCTAGCACAGTTTAGGAAGACGCATAGAGAGTCTGGTGGCACTGTTGTATAGCTGGAGCAACTAACTGCTCCAGTTCAGATAGCAAGAGCGGCGATATTGTCTAGTTACAAGACAGTGAACATCAGGACTCTACAGCTACAAGAGAGCACAGTACTCTGCAGGTACAAGAAAGAGAGCACCAGTACTCTGCAGGTACAAGAAAGAGAGCACCAGTACTCTGCAGGTACAAGAAAGAGAGCACCAGTACTCTCCAGGTACAAGAAAGAGAGCACCAGTACTCTCCAGCTACAAGAAAGAGAGCACCAGTACTCTCCAGCTACAAGAAAGAGAGCCCCAATACTCTCCAGCTACAAGAAAGAGAGCACCAGTACTCTCCAGCTACAAGAAAGAGAGCACCAGTACTCTCCAGCTACAAGAAAGAGAGCACCAGTACTCTCCAGCTACAAGAAAGAGAGCACCAGTACTCTCCAGGTACAAGAAAGAGAGCACCAGTACTCTCCAGGTACAAGAAAGAGAGCACCAGTACTCTCCAGGTACAAGAAAGAGAGCACCAGTACTCTCCAGCTACAAGAAAGAGAGCACCAGTACTCTCCAGCTACAAGAAAGAGAGCCCCAATACTCTCCAGCTACAAGAAAGAGAGCACCAGTACTCTCCAGGTACAAGAAAGAGAGCACCAGTACTCTCCAGCTACAAGAAAGAGAGCACCAGTACTCTCCAGCTACAAGAAAGAGAGCACCAGTACTCTCCAGCTACAAGAAAGAGAGCACCAGTACTCTCCAGCTACAAGAAAGAGAGCACCAGTACTCTCCAGCTACAAGAAAGAGAGCACCATTACTCTCCAGCTACAAGAGAGCACCAGTATTCTCCAGCTACAAGAAAGAGAGCACCAGTACTCTCCAGCTACAAGAAAGAGAGCACCAGTACTCTCCAGCTACAAGAGAGCACCAGTACTTCTCCAGCTACAAGAAAGAGGGAGCACCAGTACTCTCCAGCTACAAGAAAGAGAGAGAACCAGTACTCTCCAGCTACAAGAAAGAGAGCACAGTACTCTACAGCTACAAGAAAGAGAACACCAGTACTCTCCAGCTACAAGAAAGAGAGCACCAGTACTCTCCAGCTACAAGAAAGGGAGCACAGTACTCTACAGCTACAAGAAAGAGAGCACCAGTACTCTCCAGCTACAAGAAAGGGAGCACCAGTACTCTCCAGCTACAAGAAAGGGAGCACCAGTACTCTCCAGCTACAAGAGAACATCAGTTGGGCTTTGATGGTATAACTTGAGAAGCTAAGAGCCAGTGAACTCATATTTACCTAGAGCACATGTAATCTACATCCATAGGTGCTAATCCTCTAATATTTTTCTAACTACAGACCAGACGCCAGACACCTGTGTGTAGTGCACCTGCGTGTAGTGCACCCATGTGTAGTGCACCTGCGTGTAGTGCACCCGTGTGTAGTGCACCTGCGTGTAGTGTTGCCGTAATCCACCATGAAGAGGAAGAATATCAACATACTGTCAGCTAGCAGCACAGTTCTCACTACCAGTGTTGACACTTTTTTAAACACTCATCCTGATGTGATGGTAGTTGTGGAGACATCCACCAGGAGTGATGGGACTGATGACACCTCAGCTAGGAGTGCAGGAGTGATGGGACTGATGACAACTTAGCTAGGAGTGCAGGAGTTATGGGACTGATGACAACTCAGCTAGGAGTGCAGGAGTGATGGGACTGATGGCAACTCAACTAGGAGTGCAGGAGTGACGGGACTGATGACAACTCAGCTAGGAGTGCAGGAGTGATGGGACTGATGACAACTCAGCTAGGAGTGCAGGAGTGATGGGACTGATGACAACTCAACTAGGAGTGCAGGAGTGACGGGACTGATGACAACTCAACTAGGAGTGCAGGAGTGATGGGACTGATGACAACTCAACTAGGAGTGCAGGAGTGATGGGACTGATGACAACTCAGCTAGGAGTGCAGGAGTGATGGGACTGATGACAACTCAGCTAGGAGTGCAGGAGTGATGGGACTGATGACACCTCAGCTAGGAGTGCAGGGACGGACTGATGACAACTCAACTGGAGTGCAGGTGATGGGACTGATGACAACTCAACTAGGAGTGAAGGAGTGATGGGACTGATGACAACTCAGCTAGGAGTGCAGGAGTGATGGGACTGATGACAACTCAGCTAAGAGTGCAGGTTCTTTCCCTCCTTGGACGCCCCGTGTAATACCAGTTTACAAGGATACGTTAAAAGTGTGTTTTAGCAGGAATATAGAAGCCAAGTCCATTAATGTTGTCTTTCCCGATTGCTTACAAATGATATTCTTTAAGTTATCCCTGACCCATAAGATCTCAGTGTTATTATGCGCAGTACACAGACCACAATGGCAGGGCATGAGCCCAGTACATTTTTTGATAGATAATAGATTCAACTTCCCTACCAACTTAGGTGGTCCTTCTCTTGACGTTGCTGTGACTGACCTCTCTGAAGACATGGTTGCTTGTATACCACTTGGATATGTCAGTGCAACAGTCCCTCCCCCCCAGGTTGTCCTCACTACACTTGTCATTCCAACTCATCGAGAGGAAGAGTCATCTTGCACAGCCTGGCTGTGGGAGGAGGGAGACTGGCGGTCCCTTTGCTCACAGCTTGCTACCACAGACTGGGACGCCTTGCTCCAGGGTGATGTTAGCGAGCAGGTAAACACTTTCACCAAATACATCCTGGATCTTCAGCACACATATATCTCTCATCGGCAGTACATGACCAAGCCTTCAGATCAGCCTTGGTTTGGCTAACATTGCCGTGAGGCGGCTGATGTCAAATACAAGGCTTGGAAGAGATATAAAAAAAACTTCCTTCTACCAAAAACAGATCCCTTCACAGACAAGCATGGGCCATCTCTCAATGGGAATCAGACATAAAGAAAAAACTAGCATTAGGGAAAGGAATTTCAGAATTGTGGTCATCCCTGGTTAAGAACTACCAAGGGTACTCAGAAAACATAATCCCACCACTACATTTGCAAAGATGAAAAAACATCAACAAGAAACATCCAAAAGACTAACATACTGGCGGCACATTTTGGCACTAAGATTCAAGTCCCACATCCAGAAAGAGAACCTCCATATATTGCTGATAGAACTATAACTAAACTGTCAGAAGTGTCAGTAAGATAGGATGCAGTGTTCTTCCTACATGAATCACTGGAGACGTAAAGGTTGCAGGTCCAGATATGGTTAGCCCAAGATCGTTAAAGAATTGTGCATTCCACCTCGCAATGCCTCTCACCCGCATCTATAAAGCCTACCTGACACAGGGCAAGTGACCCTCTTTGTGGAAAAAGGCAGACATAGTTCCAGTCCACAAGAAGAAGAGCCGAGCAGTGGTCAGCAACTACAGGCCAGTGTCACAGCTGTCATTTCTTGAATAACATTGTCTACTATGTAATCGACAATATAGTTCCAGAGAAGATCACTCTGCATCTAATTTGTTGCAAGTCCTCACTACTCTGTGGCACCAGTTAATCGATAATTCCAAAATCAGTTGTGTTGTTGTACTGGACCTAGACGGTGCCTTTGACCAGGTGTGGCACAAAGGCAAGCTAACAAGGTTACAATCACTGGGAATCTCTAGTTCAGTTTTACACTTAGCGATTGCCTCAATGATCGTTCTCTTAGAGTAAGTGTATCTGGAGGTAAGTCTGGAAGTCACACACTTGATGACACTGAGCCACAAGGAAGTCTACTTGGTTCCCTTTTACGAAATGTCTTTTTCAACGATTTAATGATTCACATTCCTGAAACCCATGCTTATTCGCATGAATTTCCTTTAATTTTTACCTTTACAATAGATGAGATGTCCAGAACTATACGGCACATCAGTTACCAACTTGCGGCCATGTCTGCCTGGGCAGAGTGATGGAATATTACATGAAATACTGAGACAACACTGATGATGTTCATCACTATACAGCACGGTACAGTGCCAAGAGCAGTGCCACACCTATCATGTACTCTCCCAGAGCACTCCCACACCCATCTTGTACTCTCCCAGAGCAGTCCCACACCCATCCTGTACTCTCCCAGAGCAGTCCCACACCCATCCTGTACTCTCCCAGAGCAGTGCCACCCCCATCCTGTACTCTCCCAGAGCAGTCCCACACCCATCCTGTACTCTCCCAGAGCAGTGCACACCCATCCTGTACTCTCCCAGAGCAGTCCCACACCCATCCTGTACTCTCCCAGAGCAGTCCCACACCCATCCTGTACTCTCCCAGAGCAGTCCCACACCCATCCTGTACTCTCCCAGAGCAGTGCTACACCCATCCTGTACTCTCCCAGAGCAGTGCCACACCCATCCTGTACTCTCCCAGAGCACTCCCACACCCATCCTGTACTCTCCCAGAGCACTCCCACACCCATCCTGTACTCTCCCAGAGCACTCCAACACCCATCCTGTACTCTCCCAGAGCACTCCACACCCATCCTGTACTCTCCCAGAGCAGTGCCACACCCATCCTGTACTCTCCCAGAGCACTCCCACACCCATCCTGTACTCTCCCAGAGCACTCCCACACCATCCTGTACTCTCCCAGAGCACTCCAACACCCATCCTGTACTCTCCCAGAGCACTCCCACACCCATCCTGTACTCTCCCAGAGCAGTGCCACACCTAACCTGTACTCTCCCAGAGCAGTCCCATACCCATCCTGTACTCTCCCAGAGCAGTCCCACACCATCCTGCACTCTCCCAGAGCAGTCCCACACCCATCCTGTACTCTCCCAGAGCACTCCCACAACCATCCTGTACTCTCCCAGAGCAGTCCCACACCCATCCTGTACTCTCCCAGAGCAGTCCCACATACACTGGACTCTCCCAGAGCAGTCCCACACCCATCATGTACTCTCCCAGAGCAGTCCCACACTCATCCTGTACTCTCCCAGAGCACTCCCACACCCATCCTGTACTCTCCAAAGCAGTTCCACACCCATCCAGTACTCTCTCAGAGCAGTCCCACACCCATCCTGTACTCTCCCAGAGCAGTCCCACACCCATCTTGTACTCTCCCAGAGCAGTCTCACACCCATTCTGTACTCTCCCAGAGCAGTCCCACACCCATCCTGTACTCTCCCAGAGCAGTCCAACACCCATCCTGTACTCTCCCAGAGCACTCCCACACCCATCCTGTACTCTCCCAGAGCAGTCCCACACCCATCCTGTACTCTCCCAGAGCAGTCCCACACACATCCTGTACTCTCCCAGAGCAGTCCCACACCCATCCTGTACTCTCCCAGAGCAGTCCCACACCAATCCTGTACTCTCCCAGAGCAGTCCCACACCCATCCTGTACTCTCCCAGAGCAGTCCCACACCCATCCTGTACTCTCCCAGAGCAGTCCCACACCCATCCTGTACTCTCCCAGAGCAGTCCCACACCATCATGTACTCTCCCAGAGCAGTCCCACACCCATCCTGTACTCTCCCTGAGCAGTCCCACACCCATCCTGTACTCTCCCAGAGCAGTCCCACACCTATCCTGTACTCTCCCAGAGAAGTCCCACACCCATCCTGTACTCTCCCAGAGCACTTCCACACCCATCCTGTACTCTCCCAGAGCAGTCCCACACCCATCCTGTACTCTCCCAGAGCAGTCCCACACCCATCCTGTACTCTCCCAGAGCAGTCCCACACCCATCCTGTACTCTCCCAGAGCACTCCCACACCCATCCTGTACTCTCCCAGAGCAGTCCCACACCCATCCTGTACTCTTCCAGAGCACTCCCACACCCATCCTGTACTCTCCCAGAGCACTCCCACACCCATCCTGTACTCTCCCAGAGCAGTCCCACACCCATCATGTACTCTCCCAGAGCAGTCCCACACCCATCCTGTACTCTCCCAGAGCAGTCCCACACCCATCCTGTACTCTCCCAGAGCAGTCCCACACCCATCCTGTACTCTCCCAGAGCAGTCCCACACCCATCCTGTACTCTCCCAGAGCAGTCCCACACCCATCCTGTACTCTCCCAGAGCAGTCCCACACCCATCTTGTACTCTCCCAGAGCAGTCCCACACCCATCCTGTACTCTCCCAGAGCAGTCCCACACCCATCCTGTACTCTCCCAGAGCAGTCCCACACCCATCCTGTACTCTCCCAGAGCAGTCCCACACCCATCCTGTACTCTCCCAGAGCAGTCCCACACCCATCCTGTACTCTCCAGAGCACTCCCACACCCATCCTGTACTCTCCCAGAGCAGTCCCACACCCATCCTGTACTCTCCCAGAGCACTCCCACACCCATCCTGTACTCTCCCAGAGCAGTCCCACACCCATCCTGTACTCTCCCAGAGCAGTCCCACACCCATCCTGTACTCTCCCAGAGCAGTCCCACACCCATCCTGTACTCTCCCAGAGCAGTCCCACACCCATCTTGTACTCTCCAGAGCAGTCCCACACCCATCTTGTACTCTCCCAGAGCAGTCCCACACCCATCCTGTACTCTCCCAGAGCAGTCCCACACCCATCCTGTACTCTCCCAGAGCACTCCCACACCCATCTGTATCTCTCCAGAGCAGTCCCACACCCATCCTGTACTTCCCAGAGCATCCCACACCCATCCTGTACTCTCCCAGAGATCCCACCCATCCTTACTCTCCAGAGCATCCTCACCCATCGTACTTCCCAGAGCAGTGCCCACACCCATCCTGTACTCTCCAGAGCAGTCCACACCCTCCTGTACTCTCCCAGAGCATCCCAACCCATCCTGTACTCTCCAGAGCATCCCAACCCATCTGTACTTCCCAGGCATCCCACACCATCCTGTACTCCCAGGCATCCACACCCATCCTGACCTCCCAGAGATCCCCACCATCCTGTACTCTCAGAGCATCCCACACCATCCGTACTCTCCAGAGCAGTCCACACCCATCCTGTACTTCCAGAGCACTCCACACCCATCCTGTACTCTCCAGAGCATCCCACACCCATCTGTACTCTCCCAGAGCAGTCCCACACCCATCCTGTACTCTCCCAGAGCATCCCACACCCATCCTGTACTCTCCAGGCACTCCACACCCATCCTGTACTCTCAGACAGTCCATACCCATCCTGTATTTAGAGCACTCCCACACCTCCTGTCTTTCCAGAGATCCACACCATCTGTACCTCCCAGGCAGTACCCATCTGTATCTCCCAGAGCAGCCCGGATCCTGTACTGTCCAGACATCACACCCATCTGTACTCTAGAGAGTCACACCCATCCTGTACTCTTAAAGCATCACACCTCGGTACTTTCAGAAGCCCATACCACCTGTACTCTCCAATGCAGTCCCACACCCATCTGTACCTCAAATCCACCATAGACTAACACCGATTTATGTAATAAGACATCAACACCTGTTCTTTGTGAACAAGACACAGTGCAACACCTGGTATCTTTGTGATGAAAAGACACATGTGCAACACCTGGTATCTTTGTTGAGAAAGCACTGTGAACACTGGTATCTTTGTTGATGAATAAGACACATGACACTGGGTATCTTTGTTGATGAATAACATTGCAACACCTGGGTAACTTGTGATGAATAAGACACAGTAAACCTGGGTACTTTGTTGATGATAAGACACATTGCAACACCTGGGTACTTTGTTGATGAAAAGACACATGTCAACACCTGGGTATCTTTGTTGATGAATAAGAAGTGCAACACCTGGGTATCTTTGGATGAATAAGACACGTGTAACACCTAGTACCTTGTTGATGAATAAGACCATGTGCAACACCTGGGTATCTTTATTGATGAATAAGACATGCAACTGGTATCTTTGTTGATGAATAAGCAATGTGCAACACCGTATCTTTGTTGATGAATAAGACACAGTGCAACACCTGGGTATATTTATTGATGAATAAGACCATGTAACACCGGGTATCTTATTGATGAATAAGACACGTGCAACACCTGGGTATCTTTGTTGATGAATAAGACACATGTGCAACACCTGGGTATCTTTATCGATGAATAAGACACATGTGCAACACCTGGGTATCTTTGTTGATGAATAAGACACATTTACCTGGAGTTTACCTGGAGAGAGTTCCAGGGTCAACGCCCCTGCGGCCCGGTCTGACCAGGCCTCATATTGGATCAGACCCTGATCAACCAGGCTGTTACGCGGCCGCACGCAGTCCAACGTACGAACCACAGCCTGGCTGGTCGGCACATGTCAACAGTTATGTATCTTTATTCCGAAACGTTTCGCCTACACAGTAGACTTCTTCAGTCGAGTACAGAGGAGGCAGCAGAAGCAGTGATGTAGAGACCATGTAATCAGTCCATCACCCTTGAAGACATAGTTTTAAGGTGGTCTGTCCTCAGCCATCCCACTGGACCCCGTCCATCCCTTCCTGGGGGTGGCAGCTAATTAATTTAATAAGTACATAATGGGTTCTGGGAGAGAAGACTTTATTTTTATCAGTAATCGCAGTCAATAACAGTCAGGTAACTCCCAGGTGTCTACTTACTGCAGGATGCCACCCACGACAGTCAGCTAACTCCTAGGTAACACAGGAGGTGTTGGGAGACGTGTCCATTCATTTTTCCCAATGGAAATAAGTAACTTTGACTTTTTGGGTTATCCTAGATAATTTACATATGTTACTATTTATGGACTCGTGTGTACCTGTACCTAAATGCACTTACGGGATGATGATAATAATAATAATATTATTATTATTATTATCCAGGATTACCACAGTACTAAAAAAATACATGATTCTGTAGGTAGCCGCGGTAGCCTCACACTAGAAGGACCACGGTGCAACCCTGGGCGTGGCCAAACGCAACTGCAGTCTGTGATCATTTAGTAAAAGGTGGGTGACTCGTGGCTCATTGGGCGCCTTCAGTTGAAAGCGGAAGACCAGAGTTTGATCCTGGGGCAGGTGATGTTGCTCTTGTTCAACGAGCACTGTATGTGCTGAGCAGTAAGTAGATACTCGGGTGTTAGCAATTTATGTGCTGAGCAGTGAAAAGGTACCTGTGAGTTAGCTGATTGATATGGGTCCACCCCGGGAAAGAGTCCCGGAAGCCTCTCATTGATAAACATTTTTTTATTTCGGTTTCCTGGGTTATCAACCCCCCAAGGTCACTAATCACAGTCAAGTATTTTCTTTTGAAACAGTGTAAGTATCTTGTTCTGTCAATTTAAAAGTTATACTGAGTTAGGGAAGTTTTCACATACGATTGTAGAAAATATTTTAATGAAAATTTTAAAGGATTGTTAGTATAAAAAATCAGATAGATTATCAACATAGCAGCATATGTGTAGTATACACTGTAAAGATATATGATTCTTGAAAATATATAGGAATAAGGTAAAAAAAATTACACGTAACACCACATCTCGGACTTGACCAGTTTGAATCACTCACATCACTAAAAGGAGGCCAGTAATCCCTTTTGGGACTGCAACAGAGACTCACCAAACACCTTTCCTGTCAGGCTCTCATAGACCCCCATCCACCACCTTGCCTCTCTCTTGCTCAAAAAAACATTGAAACTGCAATCAAAACCCCCGGTGGGTGCGGGGAAAGAAATGGATGACTTCAACCAGGAGTCCCACCCGGCCCCCCCCACTGAACGGGGTTTTGGAAAGAACGGACAGACAAATAGACCGTATTGAAACATACCAAGACACCTGGACAACCTTTTTGGGCTCATAAACAGACAATCTTAACCTTTTTCAATTTCAATAATCCTGCTCCTCCCCCTCTTTCCTAATACTTCTTTCCCATCACCTAACTTTTTCCCCTCTCAGTGGATAAAAAACTCTTTTAACACAACATCCGTACCCCATTCAATCATTAACGGACATACAAATGCAAACCAGCAATGACGTTCTGGGTCAAACTGCCCATCCTCCTGAACCAAGTCAGTGCTGCAGTGAGCGTTCAACTGAGCAGACCCTCCTCAAAACTACCACATCTTTTAACCAAAAGCTAAGCTGGGTTTAGCCTGCTCTTTCCTTAACAATTAAAACACCATATTCTTCAACTACCCAATTTTACATTTTATTTTGATTTTAAAAGTCCTCGTTCGTTCGTTCATTAGGCTGGTCACCTGCCCGCCTTTGGCAGGATAGGGGGGGCTGGAGCTTCTACCATCGGGCTCCCCAAGCTGTCCTTCCGTCAGCCTCCTTGGGGGGGGAAGGGGCAGACCAGGTGGCCTGCAACATCTACCTACCTGCCCCCGTGCGGGGCGAATTGGCTAGCGGACGGTGGTCCACCGCGAGGGACCCTCCCATGGGGGACTTAGGTCTCCTCCCACGCCAGGGGCCGGAGCCGGGTCCCATCTGGTAAAATCCCGGGCCGGGGATTTCCCGGGAATCAACACCCTCCTCCAACCTCATTAACCTTTTTGGTTCTTTCTTGAACGGCTCATGCTTTTTGGCTTTGACATGCAGGCAGTCTGTCCACCTTTATTCTTACTCTTACAATAAAAGGTGTTTGAAGTGGCCACTGACTGGGGTCACAAAGTTGTGCCCTCCCCAGTACTATGTTTTTTCCAACCTTGAAAAATTGGCAGCAAGATATTTTGTTAAGTAAATAAAGTTTTTTTAGGTGTAGGTACACATAAGTAGATTATTCACACTTGGGTAATAGGTGATTACAATTATCATACATCCCATTGCGCACATAATAAATTTGTCCAAACCACAAATACTATCCCGGAGGGATTCAGGAGGCCAGAGTTACTTCTATCTTCAAGAAAAATAGTAGGTCTGATGCCAGCACTATAGGCCTGTCAGATACTAGGTGTGATGTCCAAAAATTCTAGAGACAACGGTATACTGTTAAGTATCTTAATGACAAAACATTCTCCATAGTTACCAGTCAGGTTTTAGGAAATCTCATTCAACCGACACCTTCCTCATTAATTTGATGGACTACCTAGAACTGAAATGTTGCTAGGGAATTTTACAGGAATGGTAACCCTTATAGTACTTGCATTATTAATATTATAATCAAATAGTATAGTACTTGCAAAAGGCCTTCGATACAGTCAACCGCAATATATTATATAAGAATCTACAAGATATCGGCATAAGTTCTGTATAATGGTTTAAGTCCTATTTGAGCAACAGAAACAAATTGTCAAGATCAACAATACAGAATCAGAACCCTCAATAACATGTGGGTTCCCACAAGGTAGTATTCTGGGTCCTTTACTCTTTCTTGTTACGTGAATGACATGCCTATCAGTGTCAAATGCAAGCTACTACTGTACGCAGATGATAGTGCTCTGTTAGTATCAGGTAAATACCCACAACTCATTGCTAATGTACTATCACTAGAACTAGAGTCCTGTAGCAAATGGTTGGTAGACAACAAATAATCACTACAACTCGGGAAGACGGAAGCCATATTCTTGCACGAAACATAAATTGAAAAGGGTAAATAATTTTAATGCCCATTGTAATGGGGAACCAATTATTACAGTAAATTTAGTGAAATATCTGGAATCTCCTTTGACCTAAGCATGTCAGAGAACTAATAGGGAACAGTGTAAAAAAGAAAGCGAATGCCAGACTAAAGTTCCTCTACAGACAGGAGCAGTGTCTATCAACTGAGGCTGCAGGACCTATGTCTAGCTTTTCAAATCACCAGAACAAAATGGTGAGATTTATTCTGGATCTGGGTCCAAGAGCATGTAGGCCAGAATGAATTGCAACAACTGGATATGCTGAATGTTGAAGACAGAGTAAAACAACTAAAGCTGAATTAGTTTATAAAATTGTTCACAACCAGTGTCCTCAATACCTTACTGCTAATTTTGTTAAGGCCGGGAACCAGTGCAATTATAGAATTAGGGGAACCTGAGTCTACCTGGAAGGGAGAACAACTTTGCAGTACCTAGAGTCAGTGGTCAGGCTTCAAATACTTTTTCTGTACTGCAATAAAAGATGGCATAGACTGCCTCCACATGTCAAAGCCAGTCATAGCATGAGCCAGTTCAAAAGAGAGCTGAAATGTACCTATGAATGAGGCAAATTTTATAATCGATCCTATCTTTAATGTCAATGAAAATAGATAATTTTACATCTCCATTAGTATATCTTTTTTATTGAAGCTGTTTTACATAGTTAAGATACTTACTTGTTTTTAACTTTTAAATATAAATAATACTTATCACAGGCCTGGTCTCAGATCGCCGCGGGGCGTTGACCCCGAAACCCTCTCCAGGTATACTCCAGGACCCATGGAAATAAGTCACTCTAAATTTTTGTTATCCTGTTCTCTACACATATCCTGCTATGTATGATGATCTATGTAATGTATTTGTGTATACATGAATAAACTTACTTACTTCACAGGTCGTTGATAATGTGAGAAATCACGAAAGCGCTTGGGTTTTACTATTTTTCACAGTGTGCTTTCATATTGTGATATCACCTGTTTACTGTGAACTTATTGCATAAGTAAGTAAATAAGTTTATTCAGGTATACACAAATACAGTTACTTAGATCATCATACATAGGATATGTAGAGAACCTGGGATAACCAAAAATCAGTGACTTTTTTCCATTAAGTCCTTTTAATACCTTAAATATTATACACTGTAGGAGATATATGTTATTATACTATAAAGGATATATACTAGAACAAGGTAAAAAGAGTTATTTACATTTACATATGTGTTAGCTAAAAAATAAAAAAACATTCTCCTCCATTTATGTCGTATAGTAACATATGTATTACAGTGGGCCCTGTAATACAGGGGGTCCCTGTAATACAGAGGGTCCCTGTAATACAGAGGGTCCCTGTAAAACAGTGGGCACCTGTAATACAGTGGGGTCCCTGTAAACAGTGGGCACCTGAATACAGTGGGGCCTGTAGGGACCTGTAACAGTGGGGTCCCTGTAAAACAGTGGGCACCTGTAATACAGTGGGGTCCCTGTAAAACAGTGGCACCTGTAATACAGTGGGTCCCTGTAAACAGTGGGCACCTGTATCAGTGGGGTCCTTAAAACAGTGGGCACCTGTAATACAGTGGGGTCCTGTAAACAGTGGGCACCTGTTTCAGTGGGGTCCCTGTAAAAAAGTGAAATTAGTCATGAAAATCATTGGTAAAAAGAGGTAAGACATAAATAAAGTGAACTGAGGGCTAATAACTCAAGATAGCCAATCAGTGTGGCATTCTGAGGACGCAGCCGTGTACCGTAGCTCAGTTGGTAGCGCACCTGCTGTCCCTGTTCACCTCTCAGAAAATAAGTACATACCTGGGTGGCCGACTGGGTGGGTCGCATCCTGGGGACAAAATTAACCTAATTTGCCTGAAATGCCTGAAATAACAAGGGGCTTTCATACAGTAGTGTCATTGATATCAACTAGGCCTGTATACGTTGTACATGTACTTGTAGAAATAAAGATTATTATTATTAATTATAGTGTTCTGAGAGATCTTCCTGGGGATATATGTATGTACTGTGTTATTGATCTGAGAGCGTCATTACGAAACCATTACTCACCTATTTGTGGTTGCAGGGTGTATTAGATATGAGGTAAACATGGGTTTTTCTGCTTTAACATTGTTAAACATGTAGATCAGGGTAGTTATATTAGGCAGAGAGTAATTTACTTTCCAAATAATATAAATATAAATAAGTCAGCCTTAGTAATGGTGCTAAATCGTTTTCTACGAAGTCATGAAGTTGTAGAAAACGTGGGGTAACTTCGTTATTTTACATTACTACTGGTACAACATTAACTTTTTACGTGTGATGTCAGAGTTTATAATGGTACAAATACCCCATTTTGGATGATTACGACTATCTTACATAATAACATATGTATTGTAAATTAGTTAAGATAATCCTCGTAGATCATCTATCAGATACAGAAAAAAATGTCAGACCATAAGCTTTGAAAAAAAAACCAGTAAGTTAAATATCTTAAATTTAGTACACAAGCATTAACACAAAAATATATACACCGAGATGTGCATCTCTCTCAGTTTATATACACTGAGAGTTCGCTTTAATCCCCATTTTAGAGACAGTAGAAGTAATTGTGATGATATTAGTCCATCATCCTTGGTAGGAGGTGGCGCCCCTTAGGCTTGAGGGACAGCACATGCATAAGGTCACTGTATATATCCCAAAATATGTTTGTCTCTCAAAGGCAGGATATATGCCCAGAGTGGTTTATTTCTCATTGTATATATGCTGAGAGTCTACTGTCATCCTGTTTTAGAGACTAAATTATAAAATTCTTTTATTCAGTACACAAATGACGTAGTTTAAATGTAATAATAGTAATCACAAAGAAAGACACTAACATTAAGGAATTCAAAGACAACTCAGAAATGTTCAAGATATGTCAAAGTATTTTATTCACAGAGGATATTACCTGAGTCTCCGGGAGAGAATTCGGGTCAACCCCCCCGCGGCTCGGTCTGTGACCAGGCCCCCTTTGTTGACCAGAGCCTGATCAACCAGGCTGTTACTGCTGGCGAAGCAGTCCAACGTACGAACCACAGCCCGGCTGATCAGGTACCGACTTGAGGTGCCTGTCCAGTGCCTGCTTGAAGACAGCCAGGGCTTGTTTGGGAATCCCTGATGTACGCTGGGAGGCAGTTGAACAATCTTGGGCCCTCCACTTATTGTGTTGTCCCTCAACGTGCAGGGCCCCTCTCTTCTTTGGGATGTTACATCCCCCCCGAGTCTTTCGCTTTCGTACGGGTCGACGACTGGGGTGTCCAAACACAGGTGACACCACACTGCAGTAAATAATGGTTATAATTATCCCTTTAATTTTAAATTGGGTGGGGGGTAAGCCAGGGAAAATCCCCTTTAAATGACTAAAAGCTCCAGTGGTGAGTCATCATATCACTTTTAAGCCCCGGGAGAAAGGGAAAATTACTTGTTGTTTCCTGACAAATCTTACCTAACCTAACCAACCGCAGGAAGTGAAATTGCTTAATGAAAAGGGAAGTTTTAAAGGGTTATAGTGTTTTAAAACGCGGGTCTTAAAAGAGTAAGTAGTGAGAGACCAAAAGTCAAGGCGTCTTATTTTTGGGGGAAAAAAATATTTCCTGATACCAGGGTTTACAAACACAGGTACAGTTAGAAGACCAGGGGTACCGGGAGGAGATAGATTACCAGTAAAGGAGAAATCAAGGAATTTTAAAAAGGTAAAGACAAGTACCAAAAGTATTTTTTGATACCGGGGAATTTTAAAAAACCCAATATCAGATAAAAATATTGTACAATATTTACAGTACAAAATTGCAGACACCTTTTTTTGGAGAACATATTTGTGAGAAAACTTTTTTTGAGTAAATATTTTGTGAGTAACATATTTGTGAGTAACATATTTTGAGTAAATATTTTGTGAGTAACATTTTTTGAGTAACATAGGAGGGGCAAGAATGATGTATCACTGCTATTGACTAAAAAGAATCCAGTATGTGTTAATGAGCCAGAAAAGTTAGTGAGGGGCTTAAAGTTACCTATCGTATGGAAATTTATTGAGTTCGAGAAACCCCACGGGACCATTGTAAAAAAGCAGTAGACGCTTTTAGAATCAACGCTGACAATAAATATGAGGGGGAAATTATGAGTCAGCATATTATTATTTTTTGTTTTCACTAATTTAATAGATTAGAAGGTTTTAAGTAGAATTAATAATAATAATAATAATAATAATAATAATAATAATAATAATAATACTTTTTTTTAGACATTGTACAATTATATATGGTAGATATAGTTATACATAGAAATTACATAGTTATTACTTAGTTATTAATGAGAGGGAATTCCCAAAAGCCCCTAATATGCTGTGCATTGGGGGCAAAAAGAACTAATAAATAAAATTAGAATATGTAGTTTTAGGCTTATTGTTTACATTAGATAGAAATGGGGGGGGCAAATTAGATACATAGAGACACCTAGCGGTCCTCCAATGAACTAGAAGGAGAAGGACGTGGTAGCCATCTTTTAGAGTGGAAGAGCACGCCGTTAAAAGTTTCGTCTTTTATGTCTCCCCGGATTACTAACGTTACCTGGTACTTAACAAGGGCTTCAAAGCCCCAACGAATTTGTGGATACAGGCCCTCGCCAGACTCGTTGGTGATACCGTTTTAAACCCCCTTTCACATGGGCCCCTAAATACTGGGTAAATCAGGATATTTAAACCCTCGGTTAATAATGTGCCCATGACCAAGGATCAGGTAAGGTAATTTATATTTACTAAAGTTTACAGTTTTTACCCTGAAAATGTACAAGTCACTTATAAAAGACGACAGGTTTTTTGGGGGATTTTTTGACAGTCCTTGCTCGAGTGTTTCTCACAAGGAGGCGGATATTCAATTATTCATCGCCATAATCCTAATCAATCGTACCAACAAAAAAAGAATAGTTTATATACAAAATAGTAATAAATACATAATCCTAACTAAAAACCTTTTTTGGGGAGAATTAGTCTACCACCGCACTGCCCCTTCCCGATATACACATGCGTGTGTTCTCAGATCCTATGGAGCTTAGATACCCCCCCGGGAAATTTTTCCACTGTACACCTGAACCACTTACGGAGAGAATGACACGTAGATGTTGAAATACTTTTTCCAGAGGAAAATCGTTGCCCCAGCGCTGAGATAATAGTATTGCTTCCCTCCTACGGGGGTCCCCTAGCTCAATCGCTAGCGCACTCAGCTCAAATTTGAGGTCCGAAGATCGAATTTCCGGGGCCGGGTGGAAAAATTTGGGGCGTTTCCATAAGACACCTGCGTCCCTGTTCACCCATCAGTATAAAAAAGAGTACCTGGGTGTTATTGACTGGTGGGGCGCATCCTGGGACAAACTGACCCACTTGCCCCAAATGCTCAGCATAACAAGGGGGCCTTTTTATATAAAATACTATGTCATTGATGTCAGCTTGGCCT
Source organism: Cherax destructor (assembly GCA_009830355.1). Lineage (NCBI taxonomy): Eukaryota > Metazoa > Arthropoda > Malacostraca > Decapoda > Parastacidae > Cherax > Cherax destructor. The sequence goes on along the minus strand of WNWK01001112.1, from coordinate 1,601 downwards.
GCATACCTTGTACATGAAATTTAGAAAAAAAGATATATTATTTCCCTCTTCAGTGGTTTAGTAGGCCCGTTGATGGGTTTAGCTTTTTGGGAGGGGAAATAACCAGAATGGAGACCTCCCTAAAACCCCGGTGCTTGGGAAAACCGCGCTACCTCCCGTATGATAAACATTAGTCTGTAAAATAAAAAGAACCCCTTAAACCCCCAACAAGTTCAGGACACAAAAAAAACAAGTTTATTATTATATATGCGGGTGCAGTCCCGGGGCCCATTATGACCTCTAATTTTTTTACACCCCCACAGGATGGATTGGGGTGCACAATAAAGATATTAAAAATAACTAAAATTTTTACCGTAATATATTGTTTATACAGAAATGGACGACACTTGAGTGCAGTAAGTTTTTATTCAGGTATACACAAATACATTTTTCATAGATTATCATACATAGCAGCATATGGTAGAGAACCTTGGATAACCCAAAAAAAGACAGAGTGACTTATTTGTTGAAAGCCCCCTGGTTATGCAGAGAAAAAAGGGGGCATCATGACTTAAGGGGAAACAAACCCCTCATTCATTGGGAATTTTTTTTAGACTCCTGCCATCACGTATCCTCTGTAATAGTAGCCCATTATTTTTTTTGTTTTTGAGCGTTACCCTGCGTCTCATTTACAGGCTAAGATCTGTTATCCTTTCCCACTCGGTTACAGACAATTTTTTTTTATCATACCGCAAAAACATCTATGGGGAAATGCTATTATCCTTTTTTTTAGCCCGATTTACAGGCTGGGGTGGTTATCCTTCTTTTATTTACAGGCTGAGTTCTGTTATCTTACCCCAAATTCATTTACAGGCTGAGTACTGTTTCCTACCCCCATTTTATTTACAGGCTGAGTTCTGTTATCCTGCCCCCCGTTCCCTTTACAAGCCTAGTGCTGTTATCCTACCTCAGTTTATTTACAGGCTAAAGCTGTTATCTTATCTCAGTTTATATTTTAACCCCCTAGTATCCCCCCAACAAATTTTCTAACTTCCTTTGGGGATTTGCTGTTAAGGAACAGCGACAGATGATGTAAGGAAACTTGCCTAAGTCTTCACCCGCCCCAGTATCGAACCCCGGTTCTTCGGTTGTGAGCCGAAGGGTTGGTTTTTCCCTTTTCTACACTAGATTTAACGGGGGGAGGTAAAAAGCGGGGGGTCCCCACAGTGGTTAGAAAATTTTCACACAAACATTAACGCCTCACCCCACATAATGTATGAGACGAACCCCAAAAACCACTATCCACAAGCAACATAACCGATGGTGATTAAGCCTCAAGTTTGGTTTTTTTCAGTCGGGTACACAGGCAGGGGGTAGTAGGAAATGAAGATGATGACTCAGTCCATCAACCTTTAGAAACAATATTTGAGGTGGTCAGTCCAGCCTGAGAAGAGTTCAGTTCCCTTATCTGGAAAAAAATTGTATTTTATACCATTTTCAACATAAATAAAATGATAAATGAGGGGAAAAAAAATGTGCAAAGTTGGGGGTCTTTTTATCAACGCATTTGGGTACCAGCAACCCCTTTTTTTTTAATACTAAGAAATAATGGGGACAGCCAA
>WNWK01001111.1:237500-324604 GCA_009830355.1 Cherax destructor | reverse complement strand
ATATATATATTTATATTATATATATTTATATTATATATATATTTATATTATATATATATTTATATTATATATATATTTATATTTTAATATATATATATAATATCTACCTGAGGGCATTTCGAGATCGACGTCCCCGCGGCCGGTCATGACCGGGCCCTCCCAGTGGATCAGGCCTGATCAACGAGGCTGTTACGCTGGCCACGTAGTCCAGCGTACGAACCACAGCCCGGCTGATCAGGCACTAACTTTAGGTATCTGTCCAGCTCCTCTTGAAGACAACCAGAGGTCTACTGGTAATGCCTCTTATGGTTGGTGGAAGGCTGTTGAACAGTCTTGGGCCCCGGACACTTTTTGTGTTTTCTTAGTGTACCAGTGGCGCCCCTACTTTTCACTGGGGGTACGTTGCACCGTCTGCCAAGTCTTTTGCTTTCGTATGGAGTGATTTGTGTGTGCATATTAGGGACCAGTCCCTCCAGAATCTACCAGGTGTAGATTATGATATATCTCTCACGCCTGCGCTTCAGTGAATATAAGTTTAGTGCTTCCAGGCGTTCCCAGTAGTTAAGGTGTTTGATGGAACTTATACGTGCAGTAAAGGTTCTCTGTACATTCTCTAGATCTGCAAGTTCACCTGCCTTGAATGGGGATGTTAATGTACAGCAGTATTCTAGCCTAGAGAGAACAAGTGATTTAAAAAGGATCATCATTGGCTTTGCATCTCTTGTCTTGAATGTTCTCATTGTATATATATTATATTAAATCTAACACAATACGTGTTAGAAGGGCAGGGCTATGGAGGTACTGTATTACTACATGGAGTATGGTGTGTTATGGAGCTAGGCAGAATAGAGTGGCTGGAAGTAGGGGGAAACTGGAAAGGTGGAAGCGAAAGGTCAGAGGTCAAGTTGTGCTCGGGGGGGAAGGGTTCTGGGAATGGGCTTCAAGTACTGTGTTTCCACTGTTGTCAGGTGTTTCTACACGCCTTTCCCCTGGCTTTTCGTTTTAATGCTTCACTGTGTAAGAGCATCTTATTTTCATTTCATTCATCTAATCGTCGTTAGCATATCACTTTCTAAGAGCGTTAAATGTATGGCTGTGACGCTGTAAAGAAAGCATGGCAATCGATATTTTACCATGTGTTTGGTGGATCTGTATAGTATATAGTAGTATCGTATTTATTTGTCATGGTACGGCGTAATAATTAAATTTTAGCGAACTTAACCTAACCCAATAACTTATATCAATAAGTTTTCTTAAAATCGTATGAGAGAAATCTACGCTTGGCTTCTGGAGGGCGAGTTGCTGAAGTACACGACACATTCATTGTTCTGTAAATAACCGAATACAATAATTACACATTTATATTTAATTTTCTCTCTCCTCTCGCCTCTTCTCTCATCTTTTATAGTTGCTTTCTTGTGATTTTGATTTTTCTCCTTCCACTGGCTGCTCCAGGACCTTCACTGGCTGCTCCAGGACCTTCACTGGCTGCTCCAGGACCTTCACTGGCTGCTCCAGGACTTTCACTGGCTGCTCCAGGACTTTCACTGGCTGCTCCAGGACCTTCACTGGCTGCTCCAGGACCTTCACTGGCTGCTCCAGGACCTTCACTGGCTGCTCCAGGACCTTCACTGGCTGCTCCAGGACCTTCACTGGCTGCTCCAGGACCTTCACTGGCTGCTCCAGGACCTTCACTGGCTGCTCCAGGACCTTCACTGGCTGCTCCAGGACTTTCACTGGCTGCTCCAGGACCTTCACTGGCTGCTCCAGGACCTTCACTGGCTGCTCCAGGACCTTCACTGGCTGCTCCAGGACCTTCACTGGCTGCTCCAGGACTTTCACTGGCTGCTCCAGGACCTTCACTGGCTGCTCCAGGACCTTCACTTGTTGCTCCAGGACCTTCACTGGCTGCTCCAGGACCTTCACTGGCTGCTCCAGGACCTTCACTGGCTGCTCCAGGACCTTCACTGGCTGCTCCAGGACCTTCACTGGCTGCTCCAGGACTTGCGCCGTGGGCAAGTGATGAGGGAAACTTGCTGTACACGTCTCGTATCACCGGAAGAACTGCATCCTCTCGTATTTCCACTCACATTTTCTTTTAATTATCCCTTGTTCTTAGTATTATCTTTCCCTTTGTATTTATTTAATTTCACGGGTTTTGAGGAAAGGAGCGCTAAATCCATAGGGTGAAACAGTACTAGGGAAATGGAAGGTTTGAGTTTAGCTACAATTGTTTAGATCAAAGGTGTTTTCCCCAGCATGACTTGTGGGGTACCACAGGAGTGTGGCAGACGTGAACGATTCTTAACTGTCAGGGAGGGAGGAATTGGCTGGAGACGTCAGTTTACCACCGTTGTACCGGGGTAAGAGGTAAGTCTTGTACCGCCGGTGGCCAGCGGGCCGCTCGCAGGAACAGCCTGGTTGACCAGGCAGGCACCAGACGAGCCTGGCCCAAGGCTGGGCTCCAGGAGTAGAAAAACTCACACTGAAGTATCTCCTTGCACTAAAATCAAATCAAAGCAGAATAAAGTGTTATTAATATGATCCTCTTCTGGCATCAGTAACTTAGAAATATTTAGAATGGTATCGTTGTAAGAAGTGCTAAAAAAGAGAGCTAGCTGCACTATGCAGTAGAGAGCTAATGAAATAGTATAGCTTCACTGTAGGGGAAGCGCGTATAAAATGGTAATATTTCTGGGTTGGGTGCGGGTTATATGCCAGATAAAACTTTTGGTCACTTAGCAAATTAGAAAGTTTGAGAGGAGTAAGGAGAGGGGAAACGTTATTTTACGTGACCTGTGTGGTAGGAGTCAGAAGCTTCTCACACACACACAAATGTTTGTTACTTGTAAATCTAAATTATTACTGCTGTGTTGTCTGTGTATGATTCTCCTCTTAAGAGGACCAGCGCTGGAAGTGATTTTTAAAATGGATTTTTCCATGTGAAACAATATAAATATTTTCCCAGTTTCCTGAAAGACTTTTTTGTTCCTTTGTTTCCATTGGGTGTGAATGCTTTAGTTTCTTCTATAGCCACAATTTACTCTCAGGTTTTTTATTGATCAATTCAGCATTTTTTTTTTCTCTGTAAAGTTTACTTTTAGTTTTTAATATATCAGTTATGAAGTACACTCTCATTGTGTTTATGTATACACATGTACGTGTACTTGCTTAGTTACATTTGTAGGGGGTTGATTCGTAGCTCCTGGCCCTGTCTTTTTTAACTTGGGCCTTTAAGGCACAATTATATCTACTCTTGAAACTGTAGTGTTTGCCTCCACGCTATTTAATGCTTTCAACTTGCAAAAAAAGGTCGCTTTCAGGAGGGGGGGGTGTCATCGCCCCCGCGGACCGGATCCTGACCCTCAGGATTTTCGGTTGCTGGCCTGATCAGTCAGGCTGTTGGTGCCTGCTGCTCGCAGTCCAACGTACGCACCACATCCAGGCTGATCTGGAACTGATTTGAGGAATTGTAGCGTTTCCTCTTGACATATAGGGCAGGTATCTTGTACTGACTCCCAAGCCTTTTGTGTTCATATATGTAGTTACTTGAGTGGGCAGGTTTGGGTCTAATCCCTTCACATTCTTCTAGGTGTAGATTATAATGTATCTTTCTCCTACGTTCTAAGGAGTACAGTTCGAGGAACTTCACCTGTTTAGTCTACATTTTTCCAGTTCGGCAATTTCGCCTGTTTAGATGGTGGCCTTTAGTATACCGCAATATTTCATCCTAGAGGGAATGAATGGCCTAAAGAGTATCATCATTGGCTTTGCATCTCTTGCTTTGAAAGTTCTAGTTATCCAACTTCTCATTTTCCTTGCAGTTGCGATAACATTGTTGTGCTCCTTGAATGTGAGATATGATATCACTCCCAGATCTCCCGTTACTCTGTATCACAGGTATAACACAGGTTGTATCTTAAGACTACTTCATAACGTCCCTATAGCTTATCTGCGTCTTTAGCTGCAAACGTGTACTGTACTCGCAGATTTCTTTAGGGGGGGTCGAGGCAACTATCTCCGATTGTTAACTGACATCTGACCTATTAAATTTTTACTGTACATACTCTTTAAAGCTGCATATGGAATTTACCTCAATCAATTGCACATGCAGTGTGGGGAGGGGGAGAGGATGGAGATGGGAGGGGGCTAGGGGAGGTTTCTGGAGTCGGGGGGGGGGGGAATGGAGGGGTAGAAAGGGAGAGATGGGGGAGAAAATCGATGCTCCCACTCCTTGTTGCGCCCCTGACCCAGTACTCTGGCACAGCACTTGAAGGAAATGCATGTGATGTGATGGCTAGTGATGCTAGTAACTGGTGGTGAGCTGCAGTGTGATGTGTGGTGAGCTGTAGTGTGATGTGTGGTGAGAGCAGTGTCTACTCAGGTCTGTGTGCAATCACAATATTCACAACCACTGGCAGTCGTGGGTTGTGTGCTAGTGTACACCAGTCATTGATTATCTCTGGTTAGTACATGTACTCTTATTTGGACTCGTGTACGTTGTGTTAGTGGGGAGGGGAATGGCTGGGCAGGGTCATTACTAAAACATGCAAGGCAGTGTCTAGCTGCAAGTAACAGGTAACAAAATGCCAGGATTCACAGCTATATTTTTTTTAATACAAAAGGCGAGGAGGAACCGGGCCATTGCGCCAGACTGGTTAATAGTCTCGCCTTTATATGCTGCTACAATCTACTCTCCATTACATTACATACGAAAATGAACTGGATAGTTTGTATTCTTGCCTCTAGCATGAACAGCCTGGTTGAACGGTCAACAAGGAAGTCTGGCCTCAAGCTTCTAGGGTAAAACTCTTGGACCCGGTCATAGGAATGTCACAGGTGAATTCTAAAAGCATAAATAATTCAATTTCCTTAAAGGAAGCGAAGATTGAGAGATGTGAATGACATCTTTTAGGACGTAAGAAGCTTTATACATTCACACAGGAAAAGTTTTTTTAAAAAGAACTCAACTCGTGGAACACGGTTGTGGAAGAGCCATTTGAACGTGGGTAAAATGCTTTTATATATATAAAACTCGGGAATATATTTTTTCTACTATGCCTAAAATCTCAATACACATTTATTACTCAACGAGGAAGGATAATCTTAGCCGAGAAACCAAACTAGATAGACATAAACATTAGTTGTCGTGGTGTACAGTTCAAGATATTTATTTAAGGAAACGTTTCGCCACGAGTGGCTTCTATAGTGGCGAAAAGTTTCCTTTAATAAATGTGCTGAACTGTACATAAGTGTGTTTTTCCACATGTCGGTATCACCAGACTATTTTTCATCAGCTTCGTACCAGACAGAGGAAGCACAAAGAGAACAAAAAACTATCCAGGATATTGCAAGAAACACTTTAATATTTTTATACATATGCAAAATGCAAGTTAAGTAAAAGGACACAAATGAAACTAATTTGACATTTTATTGTGGCAACGTTTCGCTCTCCAGGAGCTTTGTCGGTAATTCTACCAATATTAATACAAAATGCAAGTTACTGACAACCTGTACAGATAGAACACAAATAGTGGTAAACAGCAACATCCAGCATTAGTGAGGAAAATAACTCAGTACTCCAAGGTAAGGTCCTGGTGCCTCATATTTCTTATCCTCAGTGAAGATAACACTCACCACAACTTTATATCATTTGCAAGCACCAGATAAGCGCCAGGCTGTGAGAGTAGAAAATCTTATTATTATTATTATTATTATTATTATTTTGGGAATATTGGCAACAAATTTCGGCTTCAACATCCGCTGGTGTTCAGGTACACTACCATTGCATCACACAAGGTATATAATACTAACAATCGTATAAACCAGACACGAGCGCAACGTTAAACTTCTGTTAGCATAAGTTACGCTCACTGGGATCTTTCTCAATCCAATAGAGTGAAGAACCCCGAGGCTGGGTCACTTAAAGCTGTGGTGAGGTTCAAGGCGGTTTGTATCTAGAGGCCTCTTTTCTGTGAGGAAGGGGCTGGGGGAGGGTTGCCACTATCCTCACGGGATTCTTCCCTGATTAAGAACCTAGCATCTCACCATAAGTAGTGGGGATATTTACCTTTTCGTCCAAATTAGCTGGAACTTGCTATTTTTTTTCTTCGTAGCCTAGTCTGGCCTCACTACAGTTTATTAGATGGTTATGGTTATTCCTAGGTATCGCACATGCATTAATGAGGATATAAGGCAGGTGTGGTGTGTTTGTTAATGCGTGTGTCTAGATATGACAGTTTCTTCCAAGTATACCTTGTCGTAGCGCCCACATGGTATCATGTATATACCATCTTTTATATCCACAAGGTTTTAGCTGGCAAGATCCTTGATTGTGATGTTAGTGGTAGTAGCCGCTCTTATTCCACTTAGTAAACACATTGGATGTATTAATTGGCCTGAAATAATATACTCTCTTGTAAACCTCACAAGATTTTCATCGCTTAATTCTTAGTTTTAGTCGTCACTGTCAACGTCCCTTGTCAGCAACCTGCTACCAGCAAATATCAGCCTCCACTCAGGTTAAATCTTCATTACATGATACATACGTGAGAGCCATCGTAAAAAAGTGTTATTCATATATCTATTCTTAATAAAAACTTAACCCATACGAGATTATCACATCACGTAAAAATGTAACATATAAACTCTGCGAGTCATGTTTTATACACGTTTGTATTTATTTTAAATGCTAATAAAGTATTGTTATATATGAGGTAAGCTTGTGATTGCTGGTGTGCTTCAGCAGACCCGTGAGTATGAAACTTAATGCCAGTTACCAGCCGTCAGATAGAAATTGTTTTGCAGAAATCACTTTAGCTCTGCGCAGAAAAGTGGTTAACCTTTCAAAACAGTTTAACATTTACATTGGACAATGTTTTCACGGGTTGTCGACTCCTCAGGCTTCTTTCACCATTGGTATCCAGTGGCAACATTACCAAGCTGCAGATCATACCTCATGCCAAGATAGAACGCCAGGTCTTGTAGAAAATCTTCATCTGCAGTATTGTTGTGAAATTGTCATAGGATTTATGGTGCTTTTGTGTTCATGTCATAGTGATGAAGACTTTAAAATAAAATAGAGTACATCCAAAGTGTGCGGCTACATTATTCCATATGATGTTGTAGTTACACTGCAGGAACAATAGCTGTCAGTGTTTCCCTGTCATATTCCGACGCACAACATAGATAACGTAATGAAATCCGTCAGCCTGAGTCGGGAGACTTCAGTGGGGCCATAAGGATTTCTTTAATTATTTCCTTATGGCTTCATGACAGCTTGAGGCTGCTGCAACACATCACCGAATTAACAATATCTCGGAATGCAAAGTGAAAAATCATTTGTTCTGACAAAAAAAAAAAAAACGAGCCTTTGAGAAATTCAGTTAGAGGGTTTGAGGTCGAGCTGTACAAATGTTCCTTATTTATTTCGTACTTCTCTTCAGGGAGTTTCTCACTTTGCATCCATCGCTCTTTCTCAGGATGTTACGTTTTGTAGGGTGGCTGACCGTAATTGACTTATCGTTAGTAGTGATGGAAGAGATAACACGTAATTGACTTATCGTTATTAGTGATGGAAGAGATAACACGTAATTGACTTATCGTTATTAGTGATGGAAGAGATAACACGTAATGGACTTATCGTTATTAGTGATGGAAGAGATAACACGTAATTGATTTATCGTTAGTAGTAGTGGCAGACAGAATAATACAAAACTTTCTTGTTAGCTTAAGTCACACACAACAAATATAATGTTAAGCTGTCAGCCTACCGTCCGCTCTGAAAAGTGTTTCAATGATCAACACCCCCGGCCAGGTCCATAACCAGGCCTCCCGGTGGATCAGGTTGTTGTTCTTGATTCCCACCTGATCAACAAGGCTGTTACCGATGGCCGCATGTAGCCCAGCTGGTCAAGAACTGACTTTAGGAACCTATCCACTTCCCTCTTAATGATAGCTAGGGTGGTAATCCTCCTTATGTATGATGTGAAGCTGGTGAATAGTCTTGCTTTTCATTAGGGTATATGGCATCGTCTGTCGAGCGTTTTGCTTTCACAGGGAGTAATTTGGGTTTGCAGATTTGGGACCTGTCCCTTTTCAGATTATCCAGATGTAAATAATGATGCATCTTTCTCGCCTGTGTTCCAAGGAGTACAGGTCAAGGAGCTTCAAATATTCCCGGTAATTAAGGTGTTTGACAGGACTTGTATGTGCATTGAAAATTCTCTGCACATTCTCTAGATTCGCAGTTTCTCCTGCCTTGAAAGGGGCTGTTAGTGTACAGCAGTATTCCAGCCCAGAGAGAAAAGGGGACTTGAAGACGATCATCATTGGCTTGGCATCCCTTGTTTTGAAGGTTCTCATTATCCACTCTATCTTTTTTCGTCGCGATTGTGATAATGACATTGTTTTGATCCTTGAAGCGAGATCCTCTGACATTATCACTCCTAAGTCCTTCATATTAGTTCTTCACTCTATTGTGTGGTTAGAATGTGTTTTATACTCCATTCTCGCTTTTATATCCTAAAGTTTTCCATAACGGAGTGACTGAAATTTGTCCACCTTGAACTTCATATTGTTTCCTGCAGCTCACTGGAAGACTTGATTGATATCCGCTTGGATGTACAGCAAAACTAAACCTAATTTGTTGCCTGTATTGTTGGTGTGCTGAGTTGAGTGGCCTACCCTAAGTTGTAGTAGTCAAGCTAAGACTTGGTCACAAGTACTTCTGGCAGTTTGGCACACACACTTGATCAAACTAAATGCAATGTGGCTAGCCCTGTGGTCACTATATTGAACACTGCTGTATTGTCCCCCTCATTCTGGAATATAGAAACACTGTATAATAACCTATGTGATATATCAAATATCTTAATGAAAATAAGATACCACATATTAAGCAAATTTCCTAAATTTGCTTTTAACAGATAAGTCAACTGTAGACATAAATCAAGATATACTCCTGTTAACCCCTTTTGGTGCCTAGTTCCTAGGCATTTTGTGTGTATATGCTCTTGTTCTGCCTTCCACAGGATGAATGAGGTGCACAATATACTAGCTGCTTCAACTGCAAAATCTCAAATCTGATCAGTTGAGTGGGTGATGGTTGAGAGACGAAAGGGGAGCAGGTACGGATTGAGGGGTGGGGGAAACGACCCTTAGCTCAGTGAGCAGGTTTGGGAGGGAGGGAGGTGCGTACAGCGTACGCTGATACTTACGTAGTCGACGCCCTAGATTATAAATACTCGTGCTTAGTGTGTGAAACTGCCAAATGGGAAGCTTGGTTCAGGGAGAGTGTTGGGGAAGAACCTCGTGGCCTCAATGAGTGTTCACTAGTGTACATCTGCAGGCGGTGCTTCACACCGTATTACTCGCAGCCTAGTGTAGATAAATTGTTCAGAGAACCGACAAGTTGATAAATTACACATTCACAACACTTTGGTATCTTTATTGAGGAAACGTTTCGCCAGTTGTATACAAAGACTGGTGAAGATCAGGAGTAGTTTGAGGGACTCAGTCCCTCAATCTGGAGTCGATGTAATCCACCTCACACTGTTTTTTGTTTTTCCAACTAATTCAGCAAGGGCTGTCTGGAATATCCCCCGCTGCCAGATATAACCTTTCTTATTAGTTTGCCTATTGGTTGTTACCTATACGTAAATTGAGTTTAATTTGTTAAATTAACTTAAACTAGATGATAAATTACTTTAAAATATTTTTTTATCCTTAGATTGCTCAGAACTGATGTACACAAAGCACTTGTAATCAGCCGCTGTACCCAGCTGACTATTTAACATTCTCTGCTTCCCCACTCCTTTGATATACCTTTGATATACCTTTGAAGAGTTTCGAGAGTATCTACTCTCTGAGCCCGGCCATGGGCCAGGCTCGTCTGGTGCTTGCCTGGTCAACCAGGCTGTTGCTGCTGGAGGCCCGCTGCCCCACATATCCATCACAGCCTGGTTGATCTGGCACCTGGTGAAGATATTTGTCCAGTTTCCTCTTGAAGGCTTCTACACTGGTTCCAGCCGTGTTTCGGATATCTTCTAATAAGATGTTGAATAGTCTGGGACCCCGGATGTTAATACAGTGCTCCCGTATTGTCCCCACCGCACCCCTGCTCCTCACTGGGTTTATTTTACACTTTCTCCCATATCTCTCACTCCAGTATGTTGTTATGGCAGTGTGCAGATTTGGGACCAGGCCCTCAAGTACTTTCCATGTATATATTATCATGTATCTCTCTCTCCTCCGCTCCAATGAGTACATGTTCAAGACTTGAAGGCGTTCCCATAATTTAGATGTTTCAATGGCTCAATGTGAGCCGTAAACGATCTCTGGATTTGTTCCAGCTCTGCTATTTCTCCTGCCCTGAACGGGGCCGTCAGCACTGAGCAGTATTCTAAGTGAGGGAGCACTAGCGATTTGAATAGTGTCACCATCGGCATTATTTCCCTTGTTTTGAAAGTTCTCAATACCCACCCGTCATCTTCCTGGCTGTTGTGATCTTTGTCTTGTTATGGTCTTTAAACGACAGATCAGCAGACATAATTATTCCCAAGTCCTTTACGTGTTCCTTTCGTTCTATGTGGTGACCCTCTTGCGTTTTGTATATAGTGTTCCTTTTGAGTTCTTCATTTTTCCATACCTAAGCAGCTGAAACTTATCACCATTGAACGTCATGTTGTTCTCCACTGCCCATTGGAAGACCCTGCTTATGTCCTCCTGTAATTTTTCAGTGTCCTCTACCGTAGTGACTTTCATGCTTATTTTAGTGTCATCTGCAAATGATGATACAAAAGTGTGCTGGGTGTTTTTATCTATGTCTGCTATGAGGATGAGAAACAGCAGAGGTGCCAGGACAGTGCCTTGGGGCACTGAGCTTTTGACCTCGCTGATGCTGGATCTTGCCCTGTTCACTACTACTTTTTGTGTTCTTTGTGTTAGGAACTCAAAATCCATCTGCCTACCTTCCCCGTAATGCCTATGGCCCTCATTTTGTGCGCTATCACTCCATGATCGCATTTGTCAAACGCCTTTGCAAAATCTGTGTAAATCACATCTGCGTTTTGGTCGTCCTCCAATGCCTCCGTAATTCTGTCATAATGGTTCAGCAGCTGTGACAGGCATGATCGACCCGCTCTAAAGCCATGCTGGTTCGGGTTATGTTGGTTGTGCTGGTCCATGAACTTTGTAATCTGCCGTCTCATCACTCTTTCAAAGATTTTTATGATGTGAGAAGTGAGGGCTACTGGTCTGTAATTTTTAGCTAGTGCTCTACTACCTCCCTTATGCAAAGGAGCTATGTCTGCACTCTTTAAGGCCTCTGGAATTTCACCTAGATCTAAGCTCTTTATCCACAGAATACTAAGGGCTCTTGCTAATGGTACTTTGCACTGCTTTATAAATAAAGCATTCCATGAATCTGGTCCAGGTGCTGAGTGAGTGGGCATGTTGGCCATTTCTTTTTCGAAATCTATGGGATTTGTACTAATGTCGGTTAGGTGGTCTGCGCAGCCTTCTGCTGGAGTGAAAAATATTTCTGCATTTTCTACCTTGCTGTCATTTAGTGGGTTGCTGAACACTGACTCATACTGTTCTTTTAGAATTTCACTCATTTCCTGTTCATCGTCCGTATACGAATCTCCTCTCAATAATGGTCCAAATTGGGTTATCCCTTTCTCCTTCCCTCTCGTCTTCTGATCTTGTGCCTATCCCTCTCGCTCTCTTTTTCATTCTATTTCTTTTTCTTTGTTTATCTGTCTAATTATCGATCTCTTTATTTTGTGTGTGTGCTCGAGGTTGACGAGATATGATTGAAGGTTAACTCTCAATGTGGGTAAACATCACCTGCTCTTCTCTCAAGTTTATAATGTTTTGTAAGACAATGTTTACCAGGTTGCCAGAGCCTGTTATCTCCTGCACTACACTAGTGTGTGACCGTAAATCACCCCTCATCGTGCTGTTTGAGTTTTAAGAGGGGTGAGTTGTGGGAGAGGGTGGGCATGGGTGTGTGGTAGGGGTGGAAAGGGCGTGTTGGAGAGGCAGGGTATGGTGGTGTGGGTGAGTGGTAGGGGGAAGGACGTGAGGGAGGGCGTGGGTGCGTGGTATATGTGGAAAGTGACGTGTTTGGGACTCTAGCCAGGAGGGGGTGATGACTTCACGTCTTCTCCCCGAGTTGGCTGCACACACTCCGCTCTTATCATTTGACATTAAAGAGATGAATCAACTTCATGAGCGAGGATAATATCACATGCTTCAGCAGTGATCGTGCAGCTCCACCACAATGACTATACAGCTCATTCCTCGGTCTTTACTGGGGATATATTGCAATGCACTTAGTGACCGCCACCACCTCCTCAATAACTCCATCACCACCCATGGAAAAAATTAAGTTGTTTCACAGAGAATGGAAGAAAACCGCCGCAGAAAATTCCTAAAGGCTCTGTGGCCTGGTGGCTAAAGCTCTCGCTTCACACGGCGAGGGTCTGGGTTCGATTCCCAGCCAGGGTAGAAACATTGGGCGTGTTTCTTTACACCTGTTGTCTATGTTCACCCATCAATGAAATGGGCACCTGGGTGTGGGTCGCATCCTGGGACAAAACTGACCTAATTTGCCCGAAATGCTCAGCATACCAAGGGGCTTTCTATATAGTAGTATGTCATTGATGTCAGCTAGGCCTGTATACCATGTACTTGTAGTAAATAAAGATATTATTATTATAAATGTATTCTGACTGGAGTTACATCAGGTTTGTCAAATGTTTGTTAATTATGGAGTGGGCGTGGCTGTACGTATTGCAGGGAGGGGTGGTTGTGGGTGGAGTGCGTGGCTTTGGGTGGAGGGGGCGTGGCTGTGAAGTGTGGAAGGTTTGTAGAGGTATGTGGAGGGTTTGTAGAAGTGTAGATATGTGGAACCGCTGGTCGATGAGGCGCATACTTCTAACACTTTCATAATTCATAAAAATGTAGGAATGGCTGGGCGTGCATAGGACGACCTGCTTCGCCAAGGATGTGGGCCAATAGGCCTGTTGCATAGGTGGTTCTTTTTTACCATTTATTCTTGTATTAATAGCTTTTCATTTATATTTCATAATTCTCATCTTTATCCTCTCATTTTTTTTATTGTGTGTTCCATCCAGCTGTATCGTCTTGGCCTATTCTGTCTCGTTCTATTTCTCATTTTCATTTACACCCTCTCCATTTCACTCGTTTTTTTTTTTCGTAGTTTCCTTCTATCCCTCCCATAGTATATATGCAGAAAAGGGGGGAAACTTGTTGGCCTTGTTGTTTTACTAAGAAATGTCAAGTGTATTGTGGAAACTCCTAAGTGGGGTCACTGACAGGTGGGCGTGAGTGCTATTGCTATATTACACTGTGTGCGTTAGGCAGCACCAATGAAACACATATATCAGTGTGTTGGTAAAGGTGTACGGCACTCACGTCGCTTAGAAACTATAAAAGCAAGGTGTGTGTTTTGTATATACTTTTGCCTCAACGTGTTGTAGATGCAGTAGATATCTTGGTAGCCACAGCTGCATCAGTGTCATTTACTTCACCTTGTCGGTGTATATATTATTCCAATTTTATGTGGGCTTACACTAGTACTTGTAGTACTCAAGTGTGAGATTTGACGCGTTATATAAAGTCATTAGGAAGTTAATTCACAATTAGTTTCTGAACAAATCAGATTTACCAAGGTACATAGAGAGATGTTGATGTTTGAATCAGTTTTCATGATATGCCATTTAAATTGGCCGGTTTACTGCAGCATGCAACCCTCACTGTAAACTGTGATTTTTTTACTCAGTATAAAGTTTAGTCATAATAGAGGCTAACAAAGCTTACAAGAGCGCAAAACAAGTTAAATAAGAGCTTAATTTAGGTGTGTAGGACTGGAGGAGGAAAGAGCCGGCGACATCCAGTGAATGTTAGCTGTATAGGGTGATCGTGTGGGATGGGAGGGGAGTGGGGGGATGGGGATTAGTTGATTCATAGACAGGTTTGTGGTTAAGGGGAGAGTTGTGTGGCTGGTTGGTACCTCTTCGTCCTGTATCACGGAGGGAGCCTTATGGAGGTATTGTCTGCCAAGTTAGATAAATTTGTCAAGTTTAGATAAGCTTGAGAATTAAGCCTAGCATGGGCCAGTAGGCCTACTGCAGGGTTCCTATATTCTTATGTTTACCCATTGTCAATTTCAGCATTTTCATATTTTACAACCCGGCTTGGGTGGTCCAGGCTGGTACAGACTTTGCAAGTCCACTGCTTGATCGACCTGGCTATTACTGCTTAGATTGGAACAATTAGCAGGAACCTCCTGACTCCTCTTGAAGACTTCACTATTGTTCCAGCTTGAACAAAGCTTTGTTCCTTGAAGCACACACCTTAACCCCGATCGTGTCAGTTTTTTATATATAAATAGACACAAATCACAGTATTAAATCATTCTTATCGAACTATGATAGAATTTGTAAAAGTGGTATCCAAGGAGGATGCAGCGAACCTCCAGGCCGATGCAAACCAAATATTGTGGGAAGTGAAAGTGGGGAGAGAACACGACCCATTACGAGAGGGAAGGTATGGTATATGGTGTATGCAACTTACCAAAGAATATAAAATCACATCTTGGCTGGAATAAATTATTAGCACGGTTTATTAAATACTATACACACTACTCTCAGTAAACATCAAGTATCCAAAGGCCATTTTCATACTTTATTAAAAATGAAATTTGTCAAATAGCTGCAGGCCATTCTTTATCAGACAAGCTGTGGTGCCTTGTAGAACTGTGTACCAAAAACTTTAGCAGCTTGACAGACCAAGCCATAAGCAGGTCTTGTTAGAGATTGGGAGTGAAAGATATGATGTAAAATAAGCTCATTGGAAGACAGGGATGTCGTTAGCACAGAGATCAGTGTTTACATCAGTGTTCCGAGAATGTTCATCCCACTGATACAGGAAGATGTCAGAAATATTGCCGTGACGAAGGTCAAGTTTTCTAAAGAAAGTTGAACCATTGTTTCGTACAAGTGCCACATCAGTCGGGCCGTTAGCACTAACAGCCTGGTTGATCAGACGGTCCACAGGGAAGCCTGAACTTAGGCCGGCTGCGAGGGTAAAATAATTCTCGAAATCAGTCACAGGTATACCAGGATATTAAAAAGCTTCGTATGATTAACGAAGATTATTTGAAAAATTAAATAAAAGTTTTTTTGGTATTAGCAAGACCCATTATGCAAATGTGAATTCAAAGTTAATGCAATGGAATGGTTACTCTGCTAGTGTTGCAAGCTGACTGGACGAGTTTGTCACATTATGGAGAGGAGTTGTGGTGTTTCTGAGCTGTGGAGAATAGTGGTGTGGCTGAGCTGTGGAGAATAGTGGTGTGGCTGAGCTGTGGAGAATAGTGGTGTGGCTGAGCTGTGGAGAATAGTGGTGTGGCTGAGCTGTGGAGAATAGTGGTGTGGCTGAGCTGTGGAGAATAGTGGTGTGGCTGAGCTGTGGAGAGAGGGTGGAATGTAAGATATATGTGACCGCTTTTGAGTTATGCTTTCGAAGCCTGGCTTCATTGTTGATTGCTTGATCAACCAGGCTGTTGTTGCCAGTGGCTTGAAGGCATATATAGCCATTACACACAGGCTGGTTGGTGGTGTGTCTGGACGGTGGAGTATGGGTGTCTCGGCTCTCCCGAGTGGAAAGTGGTTGGGATGGGAAATATAATTGATATAACTTTGTTTTGGGCACTATAGTGATGGAGAAAAAGTATGAAATAAATGAGAAGGATAAGAGGAGGATGGTAAATATGATAAGGGGGCTGGGCCGCGAGATGGGCCACGCCCACCTTCGCTTGCCTGCCTGCCACTCGCTAATCTCCCCCCCTCCCTCAACCGCCCCTAAGGGTGAACTATACTACTACTAACCCTCCCCTCCCTTCGTCTCTCCTTCCTCTCGCCTCTCCTTTCCTTCCTGTTTCGTTTCTTCAATGCCCCTCCACCGTCATCTCTCTTGACTGTAGCTACACGGTATTCTCTTTCGTTTACACTATAGTGTTCATCCCGTACATCACTCGTCTTTTATCCAAGGTGTGGGGGAGTCCACACCATGTTCTCTTTAGTGTTCGTCTTACCAGACCACTCTGGAGCGTCTTCCACTCACCCCACCTCCCTCCCAGCAAGCAGGAAATGCCAAGCAGTCAACTCAGTTGCAGCCATGGCTCTCCTGATTGCTTGTAAGTAAAGTTTTGTAAAGTACGTGGCTTCACTTGAGATAGTGTAATTTGTTTTGTATAGGGTGGTTGTGATGAAGTTTATTCTTTGTGGCTGAATTATTTTAATATGTGATGATTCCCCGTAACTTGGGAGAACGGTTCAGTGTAGGCAGGGTGTAAGATGGTTACCCCCATCGGTTAGTGTGGCCACGTCGGTGTTTTTCCTGAGATAACTTGTGTTGGTAGGAGTTTCCGGTGCGCATGTGTCAACTCCACGGGGTTCTCTCTGCATACCTCAGGTGTCTTGATACACCACTAGTGTTTGTTTTTGCTTCCTGGAATCCTTGCTCCTACGGCCAGGTCGCAGACCAGGTCTCTTAAAATGGAAGATAGATTTTACAGGACTATGTACTGTTAAGAAACACGGGAAAGTTAAGGTAGATAGCGTGAACTAGCCTATCAGAACTATTTGTGGTTGCAGGGGTCGAGTCTTAGCTTCTGGCCCCGCCTCTTCGCTAGTCGCTACTAGGTGTTTTTTGTGTATACATGCCCGTACGTGTGCTTAAAGGAAAGACCAACAGTCCTCACAAAGTGTACAGTATTAAGCAGGTTTCAGTTTTGTTCATTCTACAGGACGCAAGTCCATTTTTGGATGGTTGCTGCCTACTATTGCCTTCCCTGGAGCTTTATAGTTGTGCTCAGAGTCTGCAAAATTTCATATTCGTAGGAAAGTTTTAGAAAGAAATTTCTGGTCATCCGGCTTGAGTGCAGCAAGTGCCACCAGGAAGTCGTGGTCTAGGACCGGCTAACGATTTGTGGAATCTTCCACAGGTAAATAGATTTTTAAAGTGTCTTAAGATTACCACAAACAAAGTGCACAGATATATAAGGCTATCCTTTCCTGCCCTTCTAATTCATCTTAGAAATTTGAAGCTAGACGCACAGAGCGGGACAAGAGCTATGGCACGAGCCCTACTGAAAGAAATGGGCGAGTGTAATATGAGAGACTAAGGGAACTGAGGCTAACATCTTTAGAAGACTAAAAACCAGAGGAGAACAGATTACAACGTAAGGATACTGTGATGTATTAACTGATACAAGAGATGAAACTAAGGAGGCATAATTTGAAGATGAAGAGTCAGATAAGCTGCAAGAGTTTTAGGATTTATTCATTCAAGGAATAATGAGAAAAGGGAACACTTTGTGTGGAAGTGAACTCTCTACACAGATACAGAGTGGATATGATGGATCATAAAACGCCAATAAAAACGCTCGACTTTAATGAACGAGGCAGATCCAAGAGCTGAGATTAGAGCCACCCTCTACAAACAAGTACATACTGGCGAAGACACGACAGAGGCTGCAGTGTTCGCCTGCTGCAGTACTCTCTTCCCACAGGAGTTGTTCACCTTTAACACACTCCAGATAAGCAAGTAGGACTCGTGGATACTGGTGTTGTGTTCAGTTGTTCAGCTTTAACACACTCCAGATAAGCAAGTAGGACTCGTGGATACTGGTGATGTGTTCAGTTGTTCAGCTTTAACACACTCCAGATAAGCAAGTAGGACTCGTGGATACTGGTGATGTGTTCAGTTTCCAGCATTGTTACTTCACCCCAGCACTCCTCTGTATCATTATATGCTGGTGCTTCATTATGCACTTTCTCTCTTTTCTCATCACTTTGCGGTTTATTTCTCTAGAATTCTAGTATCAGGAACTTCAAGTTATAAGATAAACATAAGGACTGGTGGAGGCCACTGGTGGTGCTGGGTTGGAGGGCAAAGTGCTGTTCATTGCCTAGGTTTTTATTTAGAAGTTTTGTATGCGAATGCATGAAACAACCAAAAGACCTTATCCATTTCTTTTTATGTTCAAAATTTCATTATAAGGACAACTTCAATAATGGTTGAGCAAATTTAACATCAACTCTCTATACATTGAAATAAAAGGTAATTTATACAATATTTTCAAGGGCTGGAATGTATGTATAGCTGTACCGTCTTGATGCAAGCGAAGGGCTCTTCATCCACTGAATTGGCGCTGTCCTTCCTTGGATTAAACCTATAGTTTCTTCGCAGTTTCATGTCAATGTATGATCCTTGTGGATTTACCGCTTCGCGATGAATATAAAATAGTAAGATCAACTAGTAATAATGAGCCTTTAATGTGATCAAAACTTTCAACAAAGTGAGGAGTGAGACTTTAGTTGATTGTGGATACCGTTTGTGCGTGATGCGAGTGTTGGCGTGATGCGAGTGTTGGCGTGATGCGAGTGTTGGCGTGATGCGAGTGTTGGCGTGATGCGAGTGTTGGCGTGATGCGAGTGTTGGCGTGATGCGAGTGTTGGCGTGATGCGAGTGTTGGCGTGATGCGAGTGTTGGCGTGATGCGAGTGTTGGCGTGATGCGAGTGTTGGCGTGATGCGAGTGTTGGCGTGAGGCGAGTGTTGGCGTGAGGCGTTAGTGACGTGGTGGCTGCTGTTCAAGGCATCTTAACTCTGTACTAACACTGTACGTGGCTTTAGCAATGAGATATTAGTGAAAAACAAGTGTGAAGATTTCACTTAATTTTTTTAAATTACTTTCATCATGACCCCCCGTTATATAAAATTGTATAAATGTAGAGAATATTAAAAAAAAATACCACCTATATTTTTTTTTCTTTCAAAATTCGACTTTTTTTCAAATTTACTGACGACAGCATCACGGACAAAGTTAATTACAAGCTTAATGACGTGAAAAGTGGGGCCTTTCGCAGCGCAGCGGTAGAATGCAGCGCACGCAAACACGTTCGTACCCATCCATCCACCCACCTACAACCACACAGTAATACATGCACGCACGCGATCCTGGATCAATTCGTGGGCAGGGCGAGACTGACAGTGCAAATCTCTTAAGATCTTTTCATCTAGTACTAAGCAGATGAGTATTAGCCTGCTGTTGAGGTTGGTATCCTGAGGAATAGTACCAAAGGATCCTCAAGCAAACAGGCCAAAATGCTTGGCTTTCTTGGGTTATCGTGGGTTACTTACGCTCCTGCTTAGTAACCCAGTAGGGTTTGTAAAGTGGTCATTGTACCGCTAAGCTTAGTCACTATAAAGGAGAATGAGGGTCCTTGCGGTCTGCAGCGCCCGGTGTGAGGATGGGCGGGCGTGGGTGGGTGCCACCTTCCCCTTGCCCACCCCCTCACCATGCAACCCATTTCCCTTGGCCATTTAAACCTCATCAAGGCTGTCGCTGCCACGCCCATCACGCTCCCCTCTTTCTCCGCCTCTTCCCTCTTCTCCCCTTCCTCTACATTCCACTCTTGTATCTTGTAGGTAAGAGATTTATAAAAATCTATCAGGAGTGTTTGGAGGGTCAATGCTCTCACGGCCCGGTCCCAGACCAGGCCTTCCGGTGGATGGCCTGATCAACTAGACTCTTGGTGCTAGCAACACGAAGATCAGTATACAGCAAGTACCACATCCCGGCTGATCAGTGGATGACTTGAGAAACTTGTCCAGGTTTTTCTTGACAGCAGCCAAGGGTATGTTGGTAATCCCCCTTAAATAAGAAGGGAGGACGTTAAAAAGTCTTGGTTCTTTCACACTTATTAAATTTTCCCTTAGTATACTCTCTGCACCCCTGCTTTTTATTGTGGGTCTTTTGCACCATCTACCAAGCCTCATACTCTCATGGGGGATGATTTTTGTGTACAGATTTGGGACCAGTTCTAGAATTTTCCAGGTATAAATTATAATGCATCTTTCCTACTTTCCAAGGAGTACAGATAGAGGGATTTGAAACGTTCCCAGTACTTTAGCTGCTTAACTGAATCTGCGCGAGCAGTGAAGGCTCTCTGCACATTCTCTAGGTCTGCAATATCTCCTGCCTTAAATAGAGCTGTCAAGAGTACAATAGTACTCCAGCCTAGAGAGGACAAGAACTATAGATCAACACAGGCTTGGCGTCCTTTGTTTTGAAGGCGTGCATTCCCCTCTGTAGATCGGCGTGCATTTCCCTCTGTACACCTGTTCCTCTGTAAATTTACGTGTATTCTCTGTAAATTGGCGTGTAAATCTAGTGTATATCCTTCATAAATTGAAGTGTAAATCCTCCGTATATTGAAGTGTAATCCCTCGGTGAATTGTGGAGTAATCGCTTTGTAATCGTGAATTTTTAATCAACGGTGAAGTGGTTGCCGCTGTCCCGCGCGGCACTGGCACTGGTTACAGTGACCAACCCTCTTGCTGGCACTGGTTACAGTGACCAGCCATCGAGTATATATGATGTAGTAAGTGCTATAACCATTGGAAATCAAACTAACACTCTTGTAGAGGTTAATGTAGCTACAAACAGGTAGTTACGGAGCCTCGGTATCAGTAACTCAGCAAACTCTGATATCATCACTGAGGAGACTTTCGTAAATCATGAGTAACAGTTTTTAATCTCGAGGAAAATGTTAAAATATGATCTATATAAAGATTATTAATTATCTAGTGTAGAACTAATAGTTATATTTAACGTTATAACCGGAAGAACTAGGAAATAGTGTATAGATATGAAGGTTTTACTGTGAATTTTTGCTGTCTAGAACTTTGCTAGAGCTCTGGATACAGAGCTGTATCTGTGTTTTCTTCATTACTATTACTAGTGTGTGTATACACACAGCGCTATAAATATTTAGTATTCTGGACTGTCATCTTTAGAAAGTCTAATTATAAAGTGATATGTATAGCAAGTGAGGTTTGTAGGTTGAATAACTGTACTCTGGAGACTACTCAGAGGTATGGGAAGACTCGTGTGCCACCATGTTGACGTGAGCCTTGCTTATGCAATAACTTCGTAGTGCCAGACTTGGTTTGTGGCAGCTGCTGCGGCAACCACCACCACCACTGTTGGTATCAATTACCAACGTTTATACCACCACTCATTCGACAGCTACTTGCAAAAAAATCAAATCAATCAGGTTATTGTGGATATGCAGGTCAGCCAGTTGCTAGCAGCAACAGCTTGGTTGACAGGTCAGCCAACAAGGAAGTCTGGCCTCAGGCCGAGCTCCAGGGGGGAAAGAACCCTCAAAACTGGTCACAGGTATCTGTCGTATGTTGTGACTGTTGAGAGGTAACAGCCGTAAGATTGTGAATAGGAGCGATAGTGAGGAGGGAGAGACGGTGATGGTGAAGTAAAGGCGATGAGGGAAGGTCGCCATAGTCAAAAAGGGAGGGAGGGGGGGGGGCGAGATGGTGCAGTTGTTTAGTGTTGTGGTTTGGTATCGCTGACGAACGCTGATACAATACTTATCTCTATATTTGACTTTGTTTGTTATAGATATTATATTAGATATCAGAGTTGAAGTGAACTAGATTGGGAAAGATTTTTTTGCAGTTTGCTGGGTATTCCCTCTCTTGATTCCGCTCTTCAAGATACGTACCCTGCCTGCCTGCCTTAAATGTCACGAGGAACAACGGGGGAAATGGGGAACGATAGCCAGAATCACTACCAGGTAAACTGGAATGGGTTGTGCCTCATATCTTAACTCCTCTTCGGGGCTTGTGCTGAAGTTTCGGTATATGTATGGTGCTGTGTTTACGATTTCTAGTGACGATGGTTAGGTAATACGAAAGATTTGCGGGTCTTCCCGGCAAGTGTTAAGTTCCCGTCGGGCTGGTGGGGAGGGGGAAGAGATTTAACTGTAGACGGTGGGCTTCTCTGTTGACGAGTTCCTCTTTAAATCATCAGATTTTTGTCGATCCTGGAGCCAGGTTCAGAGTAGATGATTATTTTGTTGGTATTATTAATTCAGGGTAATAAAGGTTCTCTGATCAGTCTTGTTTATTCCCATTGGTGTTTGTCGGATGTGGCCAACATTACTTGGCTAGGAACCAGGTACCTACTGACAGTGCTGTTAGGTGAATAGGGGAAACAAGTGTAAGGAAATAGTCCCAACGGGAATTGAACACTGGCTAACCGGTGTGTAGCTTAGGCTGCTACAAATTGTTAATTGAAACCCACGCCCAAATAGACGAAAAAACTTGGTAGGTAGGCTAACTTTCCCCATAGTCTATTCTACTTTTTTGCGTTTTATGCCCTGTCGTGTAGTATGTTACCCCTTGCACGCCCTGGTGATGACAGTAGTAGTGTTGAGCATCTTGCTGTCCCTCCTGCTTGACGGTGGGGTGCGTGGTGGCACATGAAGGCTGCAGGTGGTGTGTTGACTGGACTGGCCGTCGGGTCTGCACGCTCAGCGGCGCCACCCTGCCGCCTCTGCTGCTGGTCTTGCTGACTCCTTGCTGACAGGAAGTTGCTCTGCACGAACGATGATGATGTCTTGTAGATATGCTGAAAATGGCTCTCTCATCACTACTGCACAATACCTCATCATTATGACACCGATTTGAGGCCT
This sequence comes from Cherax destructor, assembly GCA_009830355.1. NCBI lineage: Eukaryota > Metazoa > Arthropoda > Malacostraca > Decapoda > Parastacidae > Cherax > Cherax destructor. The sequence continues at coordinate 302,011 of WNWK01001111.1, read as the reverse complement.
TTTCACTGACATAGTTGACCTGGGGCTGTTGCTGCTCTTCCTGCCGCCGCTTCTCATCGTTAAACCATACCACGGGCGGGGTTAGAACCGCGATCAGTGTCATAAAACTCCAGACCGACGCGTTAAAATAATAACGCGTCGGTCTACCTGGAGGGCATTCCGGGGATCGACGTCCCCGCGGCCCGGTCTATGACAGGTCTCCCGGTGGATCAGGGCCTGATCAACGAGGCTGTTACTGCTGGCTGCACGTAGTCCAACGTACGAACCACAGCCCGGCTGATCCGGCACTGACTTTAGGTATCTATCCAGCTCCCTCTTGAAGACAACCAGAGGTCTACTGGCAATGCCCCGTATGGTTGGTGGGAGGCTGTTGAACAGTCTTGGGCCCCGGACACTTGTTTTCTCTCTAAGTGTACCAGTGGCGCCCCTACTTTTCACTGGGTCTGGAGTTTTATGACTGATCGCGGGTTCTATCCCCGCCCGTGGTATGGCTTATTTGCAATCGTGTCATTACGATTTCGTGACTCATCGTAAGTCTGTAGGAAAAATAACTGGTCATTCATGAACAAGTGGCAGTGGAGTTTGCCGTAATTTTATTAACCAAAATTGGGTACATCAGTAGTGTGGTGCTACCTTACTTTTTATTATACTTAAGTGACAGCTGTGATTGGTTTCTAGTTTTTTTTCTCATCCTGGCATTTGGCCAAGTTGTTGTTATCTGTCCATTGGCTCAGTCATCACAGCCAGCCTGGTTGATCTGGTAATTCACTGGTTGAGTTTCGTTATTGACGTCTCTGAACTACCGTTGCCTCTAGTACCTGGGTTAGCTACTTAAAATTATGGTTAGGAGGCTGGTCATGAAAGTGTTCCCACTTGCTTTCAACTTGCCTCTATTGATCATCGTATCTTATTCTTTTCCTCCCCATTCTTCTTTCCTCTCTTCATCAACACTCCTCCATCAGGGTGTTGCAGATGTGATATACTTAAAAGTCGAGATAATATCGACCGATCCAGCAACAAGTGTTGTAGTGAGGTTGGTGTAGTGGGGTTGGTGTAGTGGGGTTGGTGTAGTGGGGTTGGTGTAGTGAGGTTGGTGTAGTGGGGTTGGTGTAGTGGCTTGGTGTAGTGAGCTTGGTGTAGTGAGGTTGGTGTAGTGAGGTTGGTGTAGTGAGGTTGGTGTAGTGAGGTTGGTGTAGTGAGGTTGGTGTAGTGAGGTTGGTGTAGTGAGGTTGGTGTAGTGAGGTTGGTGTAGTGAGGTTGGTATATTGAGCACGAGCAAAACTCAGTAGTCAAAAAGATGTTAAGGGTAAATATGGATTAAAGGTTATGTCTTGGAGGGTCTTTTGCTCTTTGGAATTGGAGGGGTTCATTGTGGTGGTTGGGTGGTGTTGATGGGTTAGGAGGGGTGGATGGGTGGTGTTGGTGGGTTAGGAGGGGTGGTTGAGGTGTGTCGACGCTTAAGGGAAGTAAGAGGATGACGTAAGAGATGGCCAGGGAGGGAACAAAAGCATCATCGACCCGTCTATGTCTGGGGGTGATGGTGGATGTTTTAGGTGGGTGTGTGGATGAGCGGATGTGGTATGTGGGCGTGTGTGTGTGTGGGGGGGAGGTGTTTCGCTGTTTTCGTTGATGTTTTTGATGGTTCACTGGAAGACCTGGTTTACATCGGCTTGGATGTTTTCTGTGTCCATACAATTTTAATGATTGACATGCCACAGCATGTCATAGATCCATAGGGGCATTATGTACCATGTCCTACCCTGCAGAACCTCTCACTGTGGAGCCTTTTAGATTGTTGAGAAAGTTAATTAAAGATCCAGCTGACCCTCCTCTCTCTTTCTCTCTCCAGACTCTAATATTTGAAATCTTGTGTTGTCACATGAAGTGTGTGGCAGAGGTTGTTATTATGGTATAGTGTTGCAGTGGTTGAGAGAGCGTGCAGTAGTACAGCATGGTGAAACACGAGCACTGTCAACAATAATGAAGGCAGGTGCATGGCAAGCTTTTTAGTCATGTCTTTATAATAAACATTACTGTTATAGTGTCGTAACTTTAAATAATCATTACATTTAATCTTCAAACAACTTAATTATATTGAATTTCTTATTGTAATTATCTAACTTCAATACACATGTCAAGGAGTTTTGTTTGTCTGTGCGCAATGCTCCGCATAACCAGGTTTTTTTTATGTAATCTATACATAAATGCCTCCTGATGTAATTATGTAAATTAAAAAGAAAGGATTGACAAAGTTTCCCTCTTGAGAACCTATATCAAAGCTCTAGACAGTTAAATATCGCAATAAAAGCTTACTCTGCACCCTATCTTGATATTGGCTCAATACAAGGCTTTATAAACCCATGTTATTCTGGCTTGTCTGTTATGGTTCCATTTGTTTTTGCAAGATTCTTGGCGCTCCTTTAAAACTTCTTAAAGGTGTGTAGTGTAAAACTTGCTTCATTAGCGTAGCCATTATCTTGGTGATTAATATTGGTTTTCTTTCTTGTTAAGAGTTGCCATTAACTGCCATTGTTTGCAAGTTGTGGGAAGTGCCTGTGTATCTTCTGCTTCCTCAACTACGTCATGGCCACCCTCCTGTATTATACTCTGGAGTCATACTTCTCGCTGATTTCAGCAGCCCGGATTGAGGTCAGACTTTCCTAATGACTACCTAAGCAACCAGGATATTTTTGCCCACGGATGGTAGGTCTAATGAGTCGCAAGTTGGCTGGTCGGACGTAGCACTCTTCCCAAGCCAAGATGTTAAGAATGGACGATGTTGACACTCCCCTCAACAGGGAGCCAATGTCGGGTCACCACATGGACAAGACCCGAGCCGGGACAGTGCCGTCGAATCAAACCAGAACTAGTCTGACGTGTCACAGGAATTCGTCCAGGTTCTTTTTTTTTTTTTTTTTTGGCAATATAGTTCTGGTAGTGTGCAGATTGGGGGGGGGGTTCTGACCCTCGTGGTTTTCAAAGTAGTATATAGTTTCAGGTATTTCTCCCCTTCGTTCCAAAGAGTACAACCCAAATGCCTCGAGTTCTCAGTCTAGATGTTTTGTTGATTTTGTGTAAGCGGTAAACGATCTATCTCTCTACATGTTCCAGCTCTGACATGCCTCCTCTTGAAAGAATCTGAGAACAGATCAAAATGCCAGATTCGAGGGCTCAACTGATTTAAATACTACTACCATTGGTGAGTTTCAGTTCTTATAAAGCGCCCATTCATGTTCCTAGCCTTTGCTGTATTTCTTATGCTCTCTAAATTTTTATCTGACATTATCCCTAGGCGTTTTGCATATTCCTTCACACTGAGATAATCTGAATTTTGTACTTCGTGTTCGTTTGATCTCTTCGTTCAAACGACTGGAAGACTACTGTTGATATGATTATTTTTTTCTGTGGCTTCTAATAAGGGGTCTTATATTAGTAATATCCGCAATGCCATATTTTTTTATCTGCTGGGTTTAGAAAGAGTGAGGGTGCCAGGACCGTGCCTTGGAGTACTGACACTTGCTTCTTTTGTTCTCTTCACTGTGATTTTGTTGGTCGAATTTTAAATATTCAGTGTTAGGCTAGCGTGGGCGTTAATGGTAGTGTGACCACTTGCAACAATAGCCTGTTTGGTCAAGCAGTCAATTGGAAGTCTCGCCTCAGGGCGAATTGTGAGTTTAGATTCCTGGGAAACCGGTCACAGGTACAGGAGGGCCTCGTTATACAGCACTTCGCTAATACAGAGGTTTTCAATTCTACCCATTCTTCATTTATTCACACTTCCTACAATAAATATATTCACCACTCACTATAAGCTAAGTACGAAAATATTTTAAGGTAAGTAATGTGTGTACTGTGTATGCATTTTTTAGGCCTAGCTCCATTGCTCACTTAATATACGATAGTGTAAACATGTTATCAGGATTTTATCTGCATTTGAAAGTGAGAAAATGTTAAGTGTCACTTTGCAGCGGTAGCCCGGAACCTAACCTGCTGTCTAACCGGGACCTTCCTGTATGTCACATGTATTTGGGTGACTAGGGTGGGCGTGGCTGGCGGGGGCGGCGACAGTATGCAGGTTACATGGGTGATGGTGTGGGGAGGAGCGTGGCCTCGACCCCATCCCCCCCTCTTCCCCACAGTGACCCACCTCGGCCTCACCCCATGTGTTCCATCTCATTACTTCATTGATCTGTGTAGCTGGGGGCTGCCTCGTCCAAATATTTCTGTAAACCCACACCAGCCTAATCACCACCTAGGCAAGACAATATAGCGATAACGTTTCCCATTGGCAATCTTCTTATTGTATTATAGCAGTTTCGCTCAAAAATAAAGCTTTCTTTAATCGTAATGTTGTTACAATAATAAAGGCTTAAGGTGTTTCATGTGTTATTAAGTTGTTCAGAGGTCAGGAGGATGTGGCTGTCCGGCTCTCCTCTTATTTCCATACAAGTCTTCACTAGAAGGTAACTTCTCTCCTGATTGATGAGAGGACAGAGATAATCCTGTGACCCTCTATGCAGCTTGTATTCATCTATGTGCTTACAGGGGTCGATTTACAGCTCCTGGCCCGCTAACTGGTTAAACATTATAATACACTGTATGCTCCGGTCTTTTATTTTTAGCTGTTGGTTTTATAATTAGTGCCTGTATCTGTCTCTAGAATTTTAGGATAATAGTTACAAGTTTTTTTTAATTGGTAAATACCTTCCGATGCCAAACTGAAAACTGTTCAGTGTTTTGCACTCCAGCAGTATTGCTGGTGTTGCCTTGTGAACTAAATATATAACGAATAATTACTACAAACTTTGATTCAGCATATACTCTCAGCTATTTTTATATATATATATATATATATATATATATATATATATATATATTGTTGAAAATAAGAAAAAGTTTTGGAATGAGATTAATAAGTTGAGGAAGCCTAGAGAACAAATGGATTTGACAGTTAAAAATAGGAGAGGAGAGTTATTAAATGGAGAGTTAGAGGTATCGGGAAGATGGAGGGAATATTTTGAGGATTTGTTAAATGTTGATGAAGACAGGGAAGCTGTGATTTCGTGTGTAGGGCAAGGAGGAATAACATCTTGTAGGAGTGTGGAAGAGCCAGTTGTGGGTGTAGGGGAAGTTCGTGAGGCAGTGGGTAGAATGAAAGGGGGTAAGGCAGCTGGGATTGATGGGATAAAGATAGAAATGTTAAAAGCAGGCGGAGATATAGTTTTGGAGTGGTTGGTGCTATTATTTAATAAATGTATGGAAGAGGGTAAGGTACCTAGGGATTGGCAGAGAGCGTGTATTGTTCCTTTGTATAAAGGCAAAGGGGACAAAAGAGAGTGCAAAAATTATAGGGGAATAAGTCTGTTGAGTGTACCTGGTAAAGTGTATGGTAGAGTTATTATTGAAAGAATTAAGAGTAAAACAGAAAGCAGGATAGCAGATGAACAAGGGGGCTTTAGGAAAGGTAGGAGGTGTGTAGACCAAGTGTTTACAGTGAAACATATAGGTGAACAGTATTTGGATAAGGGTAAAGATGTTTTTGTGGCATTTATGGATTTGGAAAAGGCGTATGATAGGGTGGATAGGGGGGCAATGTGGCAGATGTTGCAGGTGTATGGAATAGGAGGAAGGTTACTGAAGGCAGTGAAGAGTTTTTATGAGGATAGTGAGGCTCAGGTTAGAGTGTGTAGGAGGGAAGGGGACTATTTCCCAGTAAAAGTGGGCCTTAGACAAGGATGTGTGATGTCACCGTGGTTGTTCAATATATTTATAGATGGGGTTGTAAGAGAAGTGAATGCGAGGGTCTTGGCAAGAGGTGTTGGGCTAAAAGATAAAGAAGCAAATACAAAGTGGGAGTTGTCACAGTTGCTTTTTGCTGATGACACTGTGCTTTTGGGAGATTCTGAAGAGAAGCTGCAGAGGTTGGTGGATGAATTTGGTAGGGTGTGTAAAAGAAGAAAATTGAAAGTGAATATAGGAAAGAGTAAGGTGATGAGGATAACAAAAGAATAGGTGACGAAAGATTGGATATCAGATTGGAGGGAGAGAGTATGGAGGAGGTGAATGTATTCAGATATTTGGGAGTGGACATGTCGGCGGATGGGTCTATGAAGGATGAGGTGAATCATAGAATTGATGAGGGGAAAAGGGTGAGTGGAGCACTTCGGAGTCTGTGGAGACAAAGAACCTTGTCCATGGAAGTAAAGAGGGAATGTATGAGAGTATAGTTATACCAACGCTCTTATATGGGTGTGAAGCATGGGTGATGAATGTTGCAACGAGGAGAAGGCTGGAGGCAGTGGAGATGTCATGTCTGAGGTCAATGTGTGGTGTGAATATAATGCAGAGAATTCGGAGTTTGGAAATTAGGAGGAGGTGCGGATTACCAAAACGATTGTCCAGAGAGCTGAGGAGGGGTTGTTGAAGTGGTTTGGACATGTAGAGAGAATGGAACGAGACAGAGTGACTTCGAGAGTGTATGGATCTGTAGTGGAGGGAAGGCGGGGTAGGGGTCGGCCTAGGAAAGGTTGGAGGGAGGGGGTAAAGCTTTTGAGGCTGTTGATCACGATAAAGAATTCGATATTGTTTATTTAGACTTTAGTAAGGCTTTTGATAGAGTACCGCACCAGAGACTAATAAAGAAAGTGGCAGCTCATGGCATTGGGGGAAAAGTGCTGTCATGGATCGAGTCATGGCTCACCAATAGGAAGCAGAGAGTGTGCATAAATGGGGTTAAATCCGAATGGGGACTTGTAACAAGTGGTGTTCCACAGGGATCAGTCTTAGGCCCATTGTTATTTATAATATATATCAATGACCTTGATGAGGGAATTACTAGTGATATGAGTAAATTCGCCGACGACACGAAGATAGGTAGGATAATTGATTCAAACATAGATGTCATAGAACTTCAGGAAGATTTAGACAAACTTAATTCGTGGTCAGAAAAGTGGCAGATGCAGTTCAATGTAGATAAATGCAAGGTTCTGAAGCTCGGGAGTGTCCATAACCCAAGCACTTATAAGTTAAATAACGTAGAACTTAGCCATACAGATTGCGAGAAGGACTTGGGGGTGATGGTAAGCAGCAACCTTAAACCAAGACAGCAATGCCTAAGCGTACGTAATAAGGCAAATAGATTACTGGGATTTATATCAAGAAGTGTTAGCAACAGAAGTCCAGAGGTTATATTACAGCTTTATACATCATTAGTAAGGCCTCACCTAGATTACGCAGCTCAGTTCTGGTCTCCATATTACAGAATGGACATAAATTCGTTAGAAAACATTCAGCGTAGAATGACTAAATTAATACATAGCATTAGAAATCTTTCTTACGAAGAAAGATTGAAGACCCTAAAATTACATTCACTTGTAAGACGTAGAATGAGGGAGACATGATCGAGGTATACAAGTGGAAAATGGGTATTAACAAAGGGGATATAAATAAGGTCTTGAGGATATCTCTCCAAGAGAGAACCCGCAATAATGGATTCAAGTTAGATAAGTTTAGATTTAGAAAGGATATAGGAAAGTATTGGTTTGGAAATAGGGTAGTTGATGAGTGGAACAGTCTGCCTAGTAGGGTTATTGAAGCTAGGACCTTGGGTAGTTTCAAATTTAGGTTGGATAAATTCATGAGTGAGAGGGGTTGGATTTGAGTGGGACTCGCGCATGAGTGGGTAGAATTGTCAAAGCTTATTTCTTGGGTAGCATTGAAAATTGGGTTGAGCAAATATTCTGTTAGTGGGACGGATTGTGAAGGACCTGCCTAGTATGGGCCAACAGGCCTGCTGCAGTGTTCCTCCTTTCTTATGTTCTTATGTTCTTATGTAAAGGAAGTTTTGTGTGCGAGGGGCTTGGATTTCCAGCAAGCATGTGTGAGCGTATTTGATAGGAGTGAATGGAGGCATATGGTTTTTAATACTTGACGTGCTGTTGGAGTGTGAGCAAAGTAACATTTATGAAGGGGTTCAGGAAACCGGCAGGCCGGACTTGAGTTCTGGAGATGGGAAGTACAGTGCCGGCACTCTGAAGGAGGGGTGTAAATGTTGCAGTTTTATAACTGTAGTGTAAAGCACCCTTCTGGCAAGACAGTGATGGAGTGAATGATGATGAAAGTTTTTCTTTTTCGGGCCACCCTGCCTTGGTGGGAATCGGCCGATGTGTTAATAATAATATAAATATATATATATATATATATATATATATATATATATATATATATATATATATATATATATATATATAACTATATATAATATATATATATATATATATATATATATATATATATATATATATATATATATATATATATATATATATATATATATATATATATATATATAAAAAACATATAAAATAGAAGAATTCCAAGCGCTTTCGTGACTATCACTATCAAGGAACTATAACAGGAAACATGACAAGAAGGGCTTATATATGGGCGAGACTACACCTCAGTCACATCACACTAACAAAGACTACACCTCACAGTAGCGTAACATCGCACGACTCTGTGAAGAGGAACATAAGAAAGGACCTGAAACTCTTCCCAAGAATTAAGATTAGTCCAATTTATCATTAAATTCTTCCCAAATTTTATTAATTATAAATGAATCCAATTAATAAAATTTGGGAAGAATTTAATGATAAATTGACTAATCTTAATTCTTGGGAAGAGTTTCAGGTCCTTTCTTATGTTCCTCTTCACAGAGTCGTGAGATGTTACGCTACTGTGAGGTGTAGTCTTTGTTAGTGTGATGTGACTGTGAGGTGTAGTCTCGCCCCATATAAGCCCTTCTTGTCATGTTTCCTGTTATAGTTCCTTGATAATGTGAGTAGTCACGAAAGCGCTTGAATTCTTCTATTTTTCATAGTGGTTTTCTTGCATATTTGATATCACCTGTTTACTGTGATCTTTTTGCATATATATATATATATATATATATATATATATATATATATATATATATATATATATATATATAAAATATATATATACACACACACATGTAATTTCTGTAGTATTTCCTTGTTAATTTAGAAGGCCTAGTGTGAATTAGAGCCGCGGGGGTGATTTTCGGAACCACCTACAGATTAACCTACGACTGACTGACGCGCGCATACAGGATGATTTTCCATTGGAGGCGTACGTGGGAGGTCAAGCCAATTATGGCGTCGTTGTCAGCCTTAATTGGCGCGTTTCTCTCGACTTGCTGTGGCAACGCGCTCTTCTAACGTATTTTTCTCACCATTTGAGAGAGAAAACTGTACTATTGTTGTGGCAGTCGGTGAAGACTACCTATGCAGTGCAGCGTCACTGTGGAGTAGACTTGTAAACACTGGCGCCCTCCTGTACCAGGCCACAAACTTGCCGCTACTCAAGTATTGACTCTTGTTACTAAGCCAGACAGCTAGATTCTCTTAAACATAAGAACATAAGAAAGGAGGAACACTGCAGCAGGCCTGTTGGCCCATACTAGGCAGGTCCTTCACAATCCGTCCCACTAACAGAATATTTGCTCAACCCAATTTTCAATGCTACCCAAGAAATAAGCTTTGACAATTCTTCCACTCATGCCGAGTCCCACTCAAATCCAACCCCTCTCACTCTTCATTTATTACATTTATGTCACTCACATTCCGCGGTCCTATTCTTTATTTCCCCCATGTTGTGCGTAGTTGTTGTTTGTAATAGATCCGTGTCACGTGCCAAGCCCCATACACGCCTAGCAATAGATGGTTTCACACATGAATTCCTCCAGATTGCTGCCTCGCACCCTCCACTCTACCACATAGTTCATTGCTAATATGTTGGACAACTACCCCGCACGCCACGCTGTTCCAGTTGTTGGATAGTGGCTGAGAGCCGGCAAGAGGATAAAGGAGAGAGAAAAAAGATACCTTTTATTATTTGAGTTTCACCTAAAACAAGCCTATTGTAGGGGAAACCAGTAATCAAAGGCACGTTTCGCAGTACACGTGTACTCCCATTCAAGTCAGTCCTCTCTCATTAACAACTATACGTAACCACCTCACGTTTATGTAGTTCTGTTATTTACTGTTCATTTTACTTATAATAAGTTAGTATTAGGTTAACAATACTTAGAATAACAACTATCGTATTTAAATTTTGTTTATTCAGAAAATGATGCAGTTTTAACACTGAAAAAGGAACAAAAAAGCTATTAGGAAGAGGGTTGGCACGCCTGCCTTGGAGTAACAATCAGGTATACCACAAGTTTCTTTTCCTCAACAGGGCCACGCTACAGTTCCACAATGACTCAAAGCTTAAACTGCTCTTAAAAAGTGTCTTCCCAGTGTACCTGAATTAGACGTGTCACCAACCCACCCCATTTTCTGTTAATTGCACTTGCAATGTTTTGTGTATCGTTTATTTTTTAGGTACATACAGATGCAGTGTGTATGTGGCGATTGCCCTCTTCTGTGGATAGATACACAGTAGGAAGAAAAATGCTGCCTATGTTTTGCTGTCATTTCAAGACAATATGAATTGCACACGAAGTAATGAAAGGTACACACTTAACTAAAAGCCTTAAACACACACTCCAGAGTCTGGCTATGTGGATAAACTAAATGTGGACTGAGAGAGAATGTAAATAATTTCGCCTGTTTGTGTGTATATATATATATATATTATATATATTATATATATATATATATATATATATATATATATATATATATATATATATAATTATATTATATATATAAAGTTTCGTTGTAGCAGGGCTCGAGTTACTATCTCGTATAAATAAATACATGTGGGGGTGGTGAGCTTCGCTCTTCATAGAGACGACCTCGTGCCTTTTAAGGTCACACAAGAACCCTCCATAATTGCTCTCTGGTCCTGGGTGTCTGATGGCTCTCCTGCTAACTGCCGTCCTCGTTAGACGACATCGTTATCTTTCTTGTTAGTTTTTCATAGTTCACATAATTGCTCATCCCACCACGCCTTCACTGGATGTCTGTACGCATTCACCACTAGATGTCTGTATTCACCTACTTGTGTTTGCAGGAGTCGATTCACAGCTCCTGGCCTCTAATCCTAACTTTTAGGTCAATCGTGCTAACTTCTAACCTCCCTGGTTCAAATCATACCTATTCTTGAAACTGTGCATACCTTTTGCCTGCACCATCTTTTCTTCTGGACTAGTGCTTTCCAGTTACCACTATGAGACTGAAAGAGTATTTCCTAACGTCCGTGAGGTCTTGGCACCTTCACTCTTTATCATCCTCATAACAGAGACAAAAACACTATTCTCATCTTCATTTCATCCTTTTTTGGGCGATACTAAGATAAAAATATGTACGAAAGTCCCCTTTTCTGCCCTACGGGGATATCACGGGCAACTAATGTAAAGCTCGTATAATATATTACTGTGAAGTTTAACTTTATAAAATTATTTCTTTCAGAGAGATGCTTCACTTGGAATTAATATATACTGAAGGTGATTGTATACAATCTTTCATTGAACAGTAAGGTGATGCACTTTATAAAGTATAATTTTTGTTTGTGTTTGCAGGTAAGCGAGAGGAGAGGAGAGGTAGTGTGTGGAACTTTCTCTCGTCCTTGGCTGGGTCAGCCCTGGTGATGGTGGGTTGTGTAACACCCTGGTGCTCCTCATGATGATGTCAACACTCACCTCACAGTAGTCACAAGTAACAGGGATTGCCACTGAAGCCATCGCACAGATACGTCCTTTAACTTCCATTAATTTGTGGCTTAGTGTTGAATTATTGCAGCCACTGTGGTGACGTACTCTTCACCTCGCCATATTTCCCAGTACCGTGGAGGGAATAATTTACAAGTGACTTACACATTGGAGATGAGGGGTGTATCTTGATAATGGTCTAAGAATGAAATGTTCAGTTTAATTTTCAATTTTTGGGTTGTAACTCTTGTTAGAACTAACACAATAAAGATTCCCAAATGTTGCACAAGTGTCCCAGTCTTCAACTTGTCGGCTTTCAAAACATTTTCCTCACAATATTAAGGCTGCTGGAGTAACACTTGTTATAGTAAGCGAACACAAGTGTTAACAACACTTTCCCAGCCATGACCCAGAGTGTAAGTATAGCAGCCACGAGTAATTGTTTAAGCATTACACCACGTACACTCACCTACCTCTAACAAAGCTAAAAGTCATTGTCACAAGGTTTTGATTATGCTGCTAGCTTCAACAGAATGATCGGTCAGTCAGGAGGCCTGGTTTACGATAAGACCGCGGGGGCGATGACCCCCGTAATCAACTTCACGTAGACTACAACGAAAATGTTTGGGGACCTACGAAAGTGTGTGTGTGTGTATGTGTATATATATATATATATATATATATATATATATATATATATATATAAACACGCGCGCACGTGTGTGTGTATAGTATAGTTTAATCCCTGTTTTAAAGATTAAATATTCTTGATTGACAGTGTACATGTGAAATGCAACTTTAATGACCCTCGTGCAATGGACTAGCTTTAAAATTTACACCAACTAGGCCTTAATAACTTGAAATTACACATTTTCCATTGAGCCACTGCACTATAGGCCTAAATATATAGAGGAAAAATATAATGCATATTTAGCTATGAAACACCATCGTGTTGTGACTGGATCGCAGCATACGACAGTTTTTTCCGCACTTAGGCAACGTGTTATACGGGCACATTTAGCAACAACACTGCCTGCCGTATGATTACCATATTTGACCTCTCTTGTTTCATGGTCATTGTTAACAGACAACTGTGTGTGTGTTCTTCACCTCTAGACAGAAGTCTCTCTCCTCCAGCCTGGGGATGTATCGGATGTGAAAATTTAGATATCCGGGATGCGGATGTGTCTTTACTCATTCTACGGATGCGAATGCGGATGTAAGAAATTGTGCGGATGTTCTGCGGATGTTGATACAGATGTAAGAAATTGTGCGGATGTTCCGCGGATTTCGGATGCGGATATCTGTTTGCTGTGAAATACGGATGCGGATACAGATGCAAGAAATTGTGCGTATGTTCCGCGGATGCGAATATCCGATACATCACTACTCCAGTCTACCTTTTGACCTTTTAAAACGAGGTGTATTAAGCTGCTACAGAGTTTTGCGGTAGTGAAACATTCCGCGCTCTTAGTGGGTTTAATTGTGCTGTGTTATGGGGTGATGTGGTAGAAGGTGCAGTGGTGGTGTGTCAGGCGGTGATGTGGTAGAAGGTGCAGTGGTGGTGTGTCAGGCGGTGATGTGGTAGAAGGTGCAGTGGTGGTGTCAGGCGGTGATGTGGTAGAAGGTGCAGTGGTGGTGTGTCAGGCGGTGATGTGGTAGAAGGTGCAGTGGTGGTGTGTCAGGCGGTGATGTAATAGAAGGTGCAGTGGTGGTGTGTCAGGCGGTGATGTGGTAGAAGGTGCAGTGGTGGTGTGTCAGGCGGTGATGTGGTAGAAGGTGCAGTGGTGGTGTGTCAGGCGGTGATGTGGTAGAAGGTGCAGTGGTGGTGTCAGGCGGTGATGTGGTAGAAGGTGCAGTGGTGGTGTGTCAGACGGTGATGTGGTAGAAGGTGCAGTGGTGGTGTGTCAGGCGGTGATGTGGTAGAAGGTGCAGTGGTGGTGTGTCAGGCGGTGATGTGGTAGAAGGTGCAGTGGTGGTGTGTCAGGCGGTGATGTGGTAGAAGGTGCAGTGGTGGTGTGTCAGGCGGTGATGTGGTAGAAGGTGCAGTGGTGGTGTGTCAGGCGGTGATGTGGTAGAAGGTGCAGTGGTGGTGTGTCAGGCGGTGATGTGGTAGAAGGTGCAGTGGTGGTGTGTCAGGCGGTGATGTGGTAGAAGGTGCTGTGGTGGTGTGTCAGGCGGTGATGTGGTAGAAGGTGCAGTGGTGGTGTCAGGCGGTGATGTGGTAGAAGGTGCAGTGGTGGTGTCAGGCGGTGATGTGGTAGAAGGTGCAGTGGTGGTGTCAGGCGGTGATGTGGTAGAAGGTGCAGTGGTGTGTCAGGCGGTGATGTGGTAGAAGGTGCAGTGGTGGTGTGTCAGGCGGTGATGTGGTAGAAGGTGCAGTGGTGGTGTGTCAGGCGGTGATGTGGTAGAAGGTGCAGTGGTGGTGTCAGGCGGTGATGTGGTAGAAGGTGCAGTGGTGGTGTGTCAGGCGGTGATGTGGTAGAAAGTCCAGTGGTGGTGTGTCAGGCGGTGATGTGGTAGAAGGTGCAGTGGTGGTGTGTCAGGCGGTGATGTGGTAGAAGGTGCAGTGGTGGTGTGTCAGACGGTGATGTGGTAGAAGGTGCAGTGGTGGTGTGTCAGGCGGTGATGTGGTAGAAGGGGCAGTGGTGGTGTCAGGCGGTGATGTGGTAGAAGGTGCAGTGGTGGTGTGTCAGACGGTGATGTGGTAGAAGGTGCAGTGGTGGTGTCAGGCGGTGATGTGGTAGAAGGTGCAGTGGTGGTGTGTCAGGCGGTGATGTGGTGGAAGGTGCAGTGGTGGTGTGTCAGGCGGTGATGTGGTAGAAGGTGCAGTGGTGTGTCAGGCGGTGATGTGGTAGAAGGTGCAGTGGTGGTGTGTCAGGCGGTGATGTGGTAGAAGGTGCAGTGGTGGTGTGTCAGGCGGTGATGTGGTGGAAGGTGCAGTGGTGGTGTGTCAGGCGGTGATGTGGTAGAAGGTGCAGTGGTGTGTCAGGCGGTGATGTGGTAGAAGGTGCAGTGGTGTGTCAGGCGGTGATGTGGTAGAAGATGCAGTGGTGGTGTGTCAGGCGGTGATGTGGTAGAAGGTGCAGTGGTGGTGTGTCAGGCGGTGATGTGGTAGCAGGTGCAGTGGTGGTGTGTCAGGCGGTGATGTGGTAGAAGGTGCAGTGGTGGTGTGTCAGGCGGTGATGTGGTGGTCGTGTCACATTATAGAAAAAGTCATAATGGCATTATTGGGTTATTGTGTTAATACGAACGTTATTCATACACAGCCAGGAAGATGACGGGGTGGGTATTGAGAACTTTCAAAACAAGGGAAATAATGCCGATGGTGACACTATTCAAATCGCTAGTGCTCCCCCACTTAGAATACTGCTCAGTGCTGACGGCCCCGTTCAGAGCAGGAGAAATATCAGAGCTGGAACAAATCCAGAGATCGTTTACGGCTCACATTGAGCCATTGAAACATCTAAATTATTGGGAACGCCTTCAAGTCTTGAACATGTACTCATTGGATCGGAGGAGAGAGAGATGCATGATAATATATACATGGAAAGTACTTGAGGGCCTGGTCCCAAATCTGCACACTGCCATAACAACATACTGGAGTGAGAGATATGGGAGAAAGTGTAATATAAACCCAGTGAGGAGCAGGGGTGCGGTGGGGACAATACGGGAGCACTGTATTAACATCCGGGGTCCCAGACTATTCAACATCTTACCAGAAGATATCCGAAACATCGCTGGAACCAGTGTAGAAGCCTTCAAGAGGAAACTGGACAAATATCTTCACCAGGTGCCAGATCAACCAGACTGTGATGGATATGTGGGGCAGCGGGCCTCCAGCAGCAACAGCCTGGTTGACCAGGCAAGCACCAGACGAGCCTGGCCCATGGCCGGGCTCAGAGAGTAGATACTCTCGAAACTCTTCAAAGGTATATCAAAGGTAAAGGTACACAGGGACAAACCTCAAGACGCCACACACTCAGGTTGGCTGGTGAGTACTAACTAGTTTGGCTCCATCCATTTCTCTTTAAATAGTTGAGATTAAGGTGCTATAAGAAGAGCTTCCCTCCGGTGCCTTCCACTGTTCCACTGGCCGCTTGAAAAAATGGATGAACAGTTTCCATAACTTGTAAAAATAACTCAGTTTTAGCAACCCAAGTAAAAATAACTCAGTTTTAGCAACCCAAGTGTCGAACCAACAAAAATATAACACATAATTTATAGTAATAGTATTTAAAAAAATTGTATTCAATTAAATGTTTATTTACTTGATATGTAGTTGTTGGTCTAGAAAGACACGTAAACAAACACTAGGACATATTTATTAGAAAACGTTTCGGTCCTGGGACCGAAACGTTTTCTAATAAATATGTCAGTGTTTGCTTACGTGTCTTTCTAAACCAACTTGTCGGTATTTATTAGCAAGGTTTATACCATAGCTAGCTGTACCTTTTTTCACGAGGCATTGATATGGTATATGAGAAGAGCAGGCGGGGTCCACGCGGCATTTAAAGGGAGATCGATGGCTTGATGCTGGTAAAGAAGTTGTAATTATCCTCGTAGCATCAAATCTGATTATCTCCCATTTCCCAGGCTCTGCATGACCCCTAAATATTTAGCGCTTCCCCATTAATATAATCATAATGGGTTGACTAGATCACCCATCCCATTAATGACCACACCAAACCATGTTTAACCTGACTGAGCGACACGAATATTATTCATTGTCATGACACGAGATGTGAATGTATTGTTGAAAAATAAAGACTTGATGCCAGCGCCGACAACCCTCCGTTGTTTCACTTGCTCTTTGTAGGGAAGAAGAGAGGGACTTTGTGGACGATATTTGAAGGCCAAGTCCAAAATCTACATACACACGACTGTAAAAACGTACTGGAGCTAGAGATGAGGGAGGAAATGCAAAATATACCGTGAAAAGCAGGGAGCACCATGGGCACAATATGAGAACACTGTGTCAACGTCCGTGGTCCAAGACTATTCAGCTTGCTACCGTCAGGTATTGAAATATTGATGGAAAAAGTGTAGGTGTTTTGAATAGGAAACTGAACCATTACCTCTGCAAAGTGCCAGACCAACCAGGCTCAGATAGCTACAGTATGTGGACTAGCGGGTCACCAGTAGCAACAGCCGCCTGGCTGAACAGACAACAGAGCAGCCTGTTCCCAGACCTGGCTGTGAGAATAGAAACTCAAGAAACCGGTCACAAGTATACATAATCATGTTGCTTGGTTTCAGTATAGTGAATTTAATTATTTTGTATTTCTCGGTGTTAAGCGAATTCTGATTTAAGCTGTAGTTCAGTGTTACTCAAACCCTTTCAATCATAAAGAAGTTAAGGTATTAAGTTAGTTTTTAATGGACTTGAAAACATTACTAATTTATCTAGTGTTAAGAACATTGAACTGTGTACTTTAGAAAGCTTGGGTTGTGATGCCTGTTACTCAGTCAGAGCAGTAGCACCTACCACTCAGAACCTTGGTACCAGCATCACTTACCCGCATGTCCTCCCAAACCGTTCTCACACCATACATAATGATCATATTATTTACAGCGAAGTAAGCAACTCTGGTTTATCCCCCGCTGCCAGACGTCACCATCCCGTTGATGCAGTTTACATATTACGATAATTTAGGTTAATATAACCTAACCTAAAGTGACTTCAAATTTTCTATGTTGCGTCGGTTTCTAAACGCTCTAAGCAAGTGAGTGTTAGTAAATGAACAGTATAATTTGATTGCTCCCAGGCTTCTAAAAAAAATATTTTTGTTATTTATCATTTATTATTTATCAGTATCATTATTAATCAACTATTTATCATTAATATTTATTATTATTATTATTATTTTTTTATTAACACATCGGCCGATTCCCACCAAGGCAGGGTGGCCCGAAAAAGAAAAACTTTCGTCATCATTCACTCCATCACTGTCTTGCCAGAGGGATGCTTTACACTACAGTTATAAAACTGCATACATTAACACCCCTCCTTCAGAGTGCAGACACTGTACTTCCCATCTCCAGGACTCAAGTCCGGCCTGCCGGTTTCCTGAATCCCTTCATAAATGTTACTTTGCTCACACTCCAACAGCACGTAAAGTATTAAAAACCATTTGTCTCCATTCACTCCTATCAAATACGCACACGCATGCTTGCTGGAAATTATTATTATTATTATTATAATTGGGGTGTTGGCGCGCGAGAGGTAGGCAGGCTGGTGCAGTATTACTAGAGGCGAAATTTAATGCAAATCCACACACAGATAATCTTAAGATTACAAGATGATCATCTAGAGATTACCACACTAATCTTCTTAAATAACGAACTTTAGCTTTATTACGGTTAAAGCAGTAATGATGGCTGTCTTTAAGTAGCCAAGTTCTCTGAGGCTACGAGACGTCCTATGCTGGCACTTGTTGCTTGTGGAAAAAGTGAGAGATGCTTCTATGTTTGATTTGTATCAGGGTTTGGATATATTAAAAAACATTACTAGGAACTTTGTGTTTATATAATATGGTTGACTCGAGGGTCTCTGTAGTAGGACCCTGATGTGGGGTGAGAGCATGAGTGGGTTAGTGTGGAGCAGTGCATGGGTGAGTGGGTAAGTGTGGGGTGGGAGCATGAGTGGGTTAGTGTGGAGCAGTGCATGGGTGAGTGGGTAAGTGTGGGGTGGGAGCATGAGTGGGTTAGTGTGGAGCAGTGCATGGGTGAGTGGGTAAGTGTGGGGTGGGAGCATGAGTGGGTTAGTGTGGAGCAGTGCATGGGTGAGTGGGTAAGTGTGGGGTGGGAGCATTGGTGGTGGTTTGGTGACCTCATTTCTTCATTAAATGTATTAGACGCCCTTACTCCTCTTGGCCCACGCCACCCAGATGGTCTTGACTACCATCTGGGGCGGTGTAGTGGGAGGGTGTTGCCACAGCTACCATCTAGGGTGGTGTAGTGGGGAGGGTGTTGCCACAACTACCATCTAGGGTGGTGTAGTGGGGAGGGTGTTGCCACAGCTACCATCTAGGGTGGTGTAGTGGGGAGGGTGTTGCCACAACTACCATCTAGGGTGGTGTAGTGGGGAGGGTGTTGCCACAACTACCATCTAGGGTGGTGTAGTGGGGAGGGTGTTGCCACAACTACCATCTAGGGTGGTGTAGTGGGGAGGGTGTTGCCACAACTACCATCTGGGGTGGTGTAGTGGGGAGGGTGTTGCCACAACTACCATCTAGGGTGGTGTAGTGGGGAGGGTGTTGCCACAACTACCATCTGGGGTGGTGTAGTGGGGAGGGTGTTGCCACAACTACCATCTGGGGTGGTGTAGTGGGGAGGGTGTTGCCACAACTACCATCTGGGGTGGTGTAGTGGGGAGGGTGTTGCCACAACTACCATCTGGGGTGGTGTAGTGGGGAGGGTGTTGCCACAACTACCATCTGGGGTGGTGTAGTGGGGAGGGTGTTGCCACAACTACCATCTGGGGTGGTGTAGTGGGGAGGGTGTTGCCACAACTACCATATGGGGTTGTGTGGGAGGGGGTAAGATTAGTTGCCATAATCATAACAGGAGGCGCCAGTGTATGTACATTATAATTTACACCTGAAAAATCCTAGAGGGACTGGTTCCAAACTTGCACACAAAAATCACTCCCTACAAAAACAAAAGTCTCTGCATAAAGGGGATTACCAATAGACTCCTGGTTGTCTTCCAGAGGGAACTGGGTTGTGGTTCGTACGTTGGATTGCGTGCAGCCAGCAGTAACAGCCTTTTTGATAAGGCCCTGATCCACCGGGAGGCCTGGTCAATGGACTGGGTCATGTGGGCGTTGACCCCCGGAACAAGTTCAGGTAGGTGGGTTGGTAGACCTACCAGCTGGTTACCTGTAGTTGCTTCCAGGGATCACTAACCCCTTCCCCCCCCCCCGGACTCAGAGCAGGCCTCCTTGTTGACGACCTCATCAGACAGTTGGTGCTGGACTCAAAACAATCAGATGAAGACCACAGTCTGGCTAATCATCTGACTTGAAGCCTTTAGGTTCTCTGTTCAAGACAGGTAGGCTTGGGTCTATTGGTAATTCCCTTTATGTATGAAGGGAGGGTGCTACTTTCTTAACATTTACTGTCAACTTCAAGATTGGGTTAGATTAATATTTATAAGCCTAAAAATGATATAACCACAAATAAAGAACGGCCGCAGTGCATCTGGCAACGAGTTGCAGTGGAATCGGGAAAGTTCAGATCTGCTTGATTATGGTTGAGAAAAGAGTTTGTGTTGTCTTCAGGGAGTAGTCAGAGGGATATTAGGTAGTCCCTTGTGTTTAGATGTTTGTTGGTCTGGGCCAGGCCCAGAGGGCAGCGACTCTTGGAATTATCACAACCTACTATTACTTAAGCATGCCTCTTGAATTGGGGACAGCCCCTTCCCCAAACTTCACTGCCTCCTACTGCCATAAATATTAACTAACTGGGAGCGCCATCTACAGTCAGTAAAGGGAACACCACCGCCTTCATCTCCCACGCAAGAGTTTTCCAACACAGGCACTCGGAGTCTCTCGCTACTGGTAACTTAAAACATTTTTGGCAAACGAAAGCTGAAAACTGGATGCCACGAATATAACTTCTGATGAAGAGAAAATCGAAGAAATTTTATCAGAACGTTTCGCTTGGAGACTGAACTTGGTTTCCACTCGAAACGTTTTTTTTTAACAAGTTTTAACCTCTTAGTCCACCATAATTGCTGTTGACATAAAACCAGTTATTTTCATTCATTCACTGATGTTACAAGCACCGACCTCAACCAGGGTGTCTGGACCAGTCACAAGAGTCGCACTCGGTACTGGACGTAACCACTTTATAGCTCAGCAAGTTTCCAGTTAAAACCTGCAAACATAAAAACCTCAAATAAGGAGATTTAAAAAGAAGGAAGCGACATGTCTGAGGTGAGAGAGAGGTTGGGTGGATGTGTTTTTATTTTGTTTGTACTCTGTGGTTGTAGGGGTCGACTCATAGCTCCTGGCCCCGCCTCTGTATGTTTGTGGGGAGGGGAGGCGCAAAACCAGACAACGTTCAAATCTGTACTCGGTGAGGTTGCGTTGCCGTGCTTGTATAGTGACTCCATCAGTAAACACCAGCCCCTCCCACCCCGCAGTGTGTGTGTGTGTTAGTTACCATTTTGTCCTAGGCACATGTCAATTAGACACTAGGCCTGTTGTATGTATGTGTGTGTGTGTGTGTGTGTGTGTGTTCACTGTGTAGTAATGGGAGGAACGTCTCATGTTCGTGTAGTAATGGGAGGAACGTCTCATGTTTGTGTAGTAATGGGAGGAACGTCTCATGTTCGTGTAGTAATGGGAGGAACGTCTCATGTTCGTGTAGTAAAGGGAGGAACGTCTCATGTTCGTGTAGTAATGGGAGGAACGTCTCATGTTCGTGTAGTAATGGGAGGAACGTCTCATGTTCGTGTAGTAATGGGAGGAACGTCTCATGTTCGTGTAGTAATGGGAGGAACGTCTCATGTTCGTGTAGTAATGGGAGGAACGTCTCATGTTCGTGTAGTAATGGGAGGAACGTCTCATGTTCGTGTAGTAATGGGAGGAACGTCTCATGTTCGTGTAGTAATGGGAGGAACGTCTCATGTTCGTGTAGTAATGGGAGGAACGTCTCATGTTCGTGTAGTAATGGGAGGAACGTCTCATGTTCATGCCTCATGTTCAGCGTAGAGGCAGACACGGAGAGAATCTTGGCCTCACCTTCACTATTAAGGCCGGAAGGGATACTAATTTGATTCTGATATCCTTATCCCCTCGTGGGTGTCCTGATGTCGGTGAGGGAGTTTTAATTCAAAGAATGGGATCTTCGTGATCTATTGACAGTGTTCTCCTGATGGGTATAGGGCACGTAACCAAGCTGTCGGCTCGACCGACAAGGCAGTGGGTCCTCAAGATGGGCATGGGGTGAGTAACTGAACCGGAATAATAACTGAAAAGTGTTTTCGGTGAATGCCCCCGCGGCCCGGTCCCAGACCAAGCCTGGTGGATCAATGCCTGGTCAACCAAATTGTTAATACTGGCCGCACGCAGTCCAACATACGAACCACAGCCCGGGTGTCAGCTCACACGATGCCATATTTCTCATAACGAGACGGTTTGAGTAATGTAATACCGTGAGTTTCTTTTGTAAGGTTGCAAGTTGGTCTTAACGGGGAAATGGAGGAATTTATGCATTCCCGGCTGGTGAATGCACTGCTGCCGGAAGTCAATGAGAAGATTGGAGTTAGTGCTGGTTGGGAGGAAGAGGGATGACTGGCACAGTGCCAGTGATAATCAGGCATTCCTGCTCCTCTATCCAGACAGGAGTGGAGGGTAGATTATGGAAGGTAATACTTAGTCGCATTTCTAAGTGTACTGGCATAGTTTTACTCGACTATCAGTATTTGCAGGGGTCGATTCATAGCTCTTGTCCTTAACCCTTAACGGTCATTTTGAGATGACTGGCCTCCACGTCCCGATGTGTGTTTGTCAAGCGAGTTTCGTCTACACTGAAATTGAAAAAAAAAAGTGCTTAACATCTATCTTCAGGTGCCATTTGTGTCCTCTCGTGGTGGTGGGCGTGGCAAAGGAGAGTGAAGGAGGGTGTGGGGGGGAGGGAGGGTGGCGTGGTAGGTTATCACTGAGGGCACGCAACAGGGAGGGGTTATGGTGGTCGCCGCAGCTATGTACAGGGCGAGTTCCCTCCCCCTCCTTTTGATATACCTTTATACCTTTGAAGAGTTTCGAGTTTCTCTCTACTCTGAGCCCGGCCATGGGCCAGGCTCGTCTGGTGCTTGCCTGGTCAACTAGGTTGTTGCTGCTGGAGGCCCGCTGCTCCACATATCCATCACAGCCTGGTTGATCTGGCACCTGGTGAAGATACTTGTCCAGTTTCCTCTTGAAGGCTTCTACACTTGTTCCAGCCGTGTTTCTGATATCTTCTGGTAAGATGTTGAATGTTGATACAGTGTTCCCTTATTGTCCCCACCGCACCCCTGCTTCTCACTGGGTTTATTTTACACTTCCTTCCATATATCTCACTCCAGTAAGTTGTTGTGACCGTGTGCAGATTTGGGACCAGGCCCTCGAGTACTTTCCAGGTATATATTATCCAAGCTAAGAACTACCTGTAGAATTGGACCATTATTGAGAGGAGATTCGTATACGGACGATGAACAGGAAATGAGTGAAATTCTAAAAGAACAGTATGAGTCAGTGTTCAGCAACCCACTAAATGACAGCAAGGTAGAAAATGCAGAAATATTTTCACTCCAGCAGAAGGCTGCGCAGACCACCTAACCGACATTAGTACAAATCCCATAGATTTCGAAAAAGAAATGGCCAACATGCCCACTCACTCAGCACCTGGACCAGATTCATGGAATGCTTTATTTATAAAGCAGTGCAAAGTACCATTAGCAAGAGCCCTTAGTATTCTGTGGAGAAAGAGCTTAGATCTAGGTGAAATTCCAGAGGCCTTAAAGAGTGCAGACATAGCTCCTTTGCATAAGGGAGGTAGTAGAGCACTAGCTAAAAATTACAGACCAGTAGCCCTCACTTCTCACATCATAAAAATCTTTGAAAGAGTGACGAGACGGCAGATTACAAAGTTCATGGACCAGCACAACCAACATAACCCGAACCAGCATGGCTTTAGAGCGGGTCGATCATGCCTGTCACAGCTGCTGAACCATTATGACAGAATTACAGAGGCATTGGAGGACGACCAAAACGCAGATGTGATTTACACAGATTTTGCAAAGGCGTTTGACAAATGCGATCATGGAGTGATAGCGCACAAAATGAGGGCCATAGGCATTACGGGGAAGGTAGGCAGATGGATTTTGAGTTCCTAACACAAAGAACACAAAAAGTAGTAGTGAACAGGGCAAGATCCAGCATCAGCGATGTCAAAAGCTCAGTGCCCCAAGGCACTGTCCTGGCACCTCTGCTGTTTCTAATCCTCATAGCAGACATAGATAAAAACACCCAGCACACTTTTGTATCATCATTTGCAGATGACACTAAAATAAGCATGAAAGTCACTACGGTAGAGGACACTGAAAAATTACAGGAGGACATAAGCAGGGTCTTCCAATGGGCAGTGGAGAACAACATGACGTTCAATGGTGATAAGTTTCAGCTGCTTAGGTATGGAAAAAATGAAGAACTCAAAAGGAACACTATATACAAAACGCAAGAGGGTCACCACATAGAACGAAAGGAACACGTAAAGGACTTGGGAATAATTATGTCTGCTGATCTGTCGTTTAAAGACCATAACAAGACAAAGATCACAACAGCCAGGAAGATGACGGGGTGGGTATTGAGAACTTTCAAAACAAGGAAATAATGCCGATGGTGACACTATTCAAATCGCTAGTGCTCCCTCACTTAGAATACTGCTCAGTGCTGACGGCCCCGTTCAGGGCAGGAGAAATAGCAGAGCTGGAACAAATCCAGAGATCGTTTACGGCTCACATTGAGCCATTGAAACATCTAAATTATTGGGAACGCCTTCAAGTCTTGAACATGTACTCATTGGAGCGGAGGAGAGAGAGATACATGATAATATATACATGGAAAGTACTTGAGGGCCTGGTCCCAAATCTGCACACTGCCATAACAACATACTGGAGTGAGAGATATGGGAGAAAGTGTAAAATAAACCCAGTGAGGAGCAGGGGTGCGGTGGGGACAATACGGGAGCACTGTATTAACATCCGGGGTCCCAGACTATTCAACATCTTACCAGAAGATATCCGAAACACGGCTGGAACCAGTGTAGAAGCCTTCAAGAGGAAACTGGACAAATATCTTCACCAGGTGCCAGATCAACCAGGCTGTGATGGATATGTGGGGCAGCGGGCCTCCAGCAGCAACAGCCTGGTTGACCAGGCAAGCACCAGACGAGCCTGGCCCATGGCCGGGCTCAGAGAGTAGATACTCTCGAAACTCTTCAAAGGTATTCAAAGGTATGTCTCTCTCTCTCCTTCGTTCCAATGAGTACATGTTCAAGACTTGAAGGCGTTCCCTTCCCTCTCCCCCTCATCCTTCACCCTTCCTTATGCTTTCTCCTTCCCCTCATTCTGCATCCCCTTCACCCTCATTCTGCATCCCTTTCACCCTCATTCTGCATCCCTTTCACCCTCATTCTGCATCCCTTTCACCCTCGTTCTGCATCCCTTTCACCCTCGTTCTGCATCCCTTTCACCCTCGTTCTGCATCCCTTTCACCCTCGTTCTGCATCCCTTTCACCCTCGTTCTGCATCCCTTTCACCCTCGTTCTGCATCCCTTTCACCCTCGTTCTGCATCCCTTTCACCCTCGTTCTGAATCCCTTTCACCCTCATTCTGCATCCCTTTCACCCTCATTCTGCATCCCTTTCACCCTCGTTCTGCATCCCTTTCACCCTCGTTCTGCATCCCCTTTCCCCTCATCCAGCATCCTCTTCCCCACTCCCCTTACTTTCACCACTGATGGTGTAAGGCACTGTTTATTCACTTCGTCTCCTTGCACCCAGTGCTTTACTGGTGTTTTCTTCACTTTTTTCCTTCTACAGTGATTCCTCTTCTCTGCAAAATGTTGGTATTCTCCGACGAGAGACGTTCGTTCCTCCAATGATGGAGTTTGATATAAAGCTTTTGTTCCGACAGTGTAATTTTCACGTAGACTTAGGGTGGCTGCACGCTGTGAGTGTATCCAAACTCGTTAAAATAAACTCCCTCCTTCCCTCCCCTCTCCCCTATCTCCCTCTTATTGTTAAAAAAATAGGGAGTTGTGTTGAGGGCGAGTAGGGGTTTCACTTAACCCCCATCCTTCACCAGCAAGCTGGAGTGTTGTACACTGCTTCCTCGTGTGACCTGCACTTAGCTTCGTCGCACCAGCTGGGCAAGCTCACTCAAGCACCAGCTGGGCAAGCTCACTCAAGCACCAGCTGGGCAAGCTCACTCAAGCACCAGCTGGGCAAGCTCACTCAAGCACAAGCATGAATTCCTTTCCTGTGACCCGAAGAAATAAATACCCAGCGCGAAGTAGTAGTCGTCATTTGACCTTTCTTTCAAAGGACACGTTAAAGCAAATATGACAGCCAGGAAAATGCAGGGCGGACAATGAGAACTTTCAAAACAAGGGAAATAGTGCCAATGATGGCACTTTTCAAATAGCTTTTGCTCTTGTTTATTGTTTAGTGTTGATGGTTCCATCCAGGGTGAGAGAGAGATCAAAAATGTATATACAAAAATAATTTACATCCCGCATAGAGGCAATAACGCATTTAAATTACTAGGAACGCCTCAATCCTAAATAAGCACTCACTTAAGCGGAGGAAAGAGAGACGATTATATGTGGTAAGTATTGGAGTGAGAGAGATGAGAGTGTGTCCACATTAGGGACGCTGTGGACACGATAAGAGAACATTATATCAACATCCATGGTTCAATACTTTTAAAATATCTTACCAGAAAATATCGGAAACACTGCCGGAACAAGTGTAAGTCTTTAAGAGGAAACTGGACAAGTACCTCCACAAAATGCCAGATCAGCCAGGCTGTGATAGATATTTGGGCCAGCGGTCCGCCAGCAGCAACAGCCTGGTTGACCAGGCAAGCACCAGACAATCCTGACCCAGCGCTGAGCCGCAGAACCAGTTCTTAAAACCCTTCAAGGGGTTAGTTAGTTACCATTTTGTCCTAGGCACATGTCGATTTGACACTAGGCCTGTTGATGGTGTGTGTGTGTGTGTGTGTGTGTGTGTGTGTGTGTGTGTGTACTCACCTAATTGTACTCACCTAATTGTGGTTGCAGGGGTCGAGACTCAGCTCCTGGCCCCGCCTCTTCGCTGTCTGCTACTGGGTCTCTGCTCTCCCTGCTCCATGAGCTTTATCATACCTTGTCTTAAAACTATGTATGGTTCCTGCCTCCACTATATCTTTCTCTAGTCCATTCCACTTCCTGACTACTCTGTGGCTGAAGAAATGTTTCCTGACATCCCTTTGACTCATCTGTGTACGTGTGTGTACGTGTGTGTACGTGTGTGTGTACGTGTGTGTGTACGTGTGTGTGTACGTGTGTGTGTACGTGTGTGTGTACGTGTGTGTGTACGTGTGTGTGTACGTGTGTGTGTACGTGTGTGTGTACGTGTGTGTGTACGTGTGTGTGTACGTGTGTGTGTACGTGTGTGTGTACGTGTGTGTACGTGTTTGTACGTGTGTGTGTGTACGTGTGTGTGTGTGTGTGTGTGTGTGTGTGTGTGTGTGTGTGTACGTGTACAGTGGTACCTCTACTTACGAGCAGTTCCCAACTCGAACAATTATGTAAGTGTATTTTTGGGGGTCTGAAATGGATTAACCTAATATTCATTATTTCTTATGGGAAAAAATTCCTTCGGTATCGGCACTTGAATAGCCGACTGGGACGAATTTTGCTCGTAAGTAGAGGTACCACTGTATATATATGTCGTGCCTAATAGGTAAAACTGGTCAATTAGCAATAACTCATTTAAAATTAAGTCCTTTCTAAAATTTTCTCTTATACGTTTAAAGATATATTTTTTTTCATTTATGTTAATGTAAAAAATTATAATTTTGTACCAAGAGAAACTTTGAAAACTTACCTAACCTTATTATAACAATCGCAATTTAATTTAGCCTAATGCAACTAAATATATTTTAGATAAGTTTATAATAATTTAATAATAAACAAACACAATGAAATATTTTTTTTCCGTTGGGTTCAGAATGATTTTTACGAAATTATTGCATACACAAATTTTCGCTTGTCTTATATGGCAAGAAGAGCGTTGTTATTTAAGCCAAAATCGCAAGTTTTGCCTAATCGGATATATATATATATATATATATATATATATATATATATATATATATATATATATATATATATATATATATATATATATATATATATATATATATATATATATATATATAATATATATATATATATATATATATATATTATATATATATATATATATATATATATATATATATATATATATATATATATATATATATATATATATATATATATATATATATATATATAATTACACTTTCAATTATCTGAGAATGACTAGAGTTCTCTCGAGCTAAATAAATACATGGAAAAGGTTTTTAAATAAGCGTATACTGCATATTACTAGGAGAGAGAGAGAGAAATAAATAAATAAGCTTAACTTGCTGGACGACTTAATATCCGTAAATATCACAACAAAGGAAGGATAATTTTGCAGAGAATTTACTGGGCTAGAACAGATAATAAAATATTCCAAATATGGAGCTCCTACTTCCTCGTGTATCTCCATGTAGGTTGACTGTGTTATATATTGATCAGTTTCACCAAAGACTCTCATTTTGGAATGTTATTACGCTACTACCATCATATTACCGCCCGTAATAAAACCGCCTCTTCAAAATCAGTGCGACTTTCTCATTAGATATTTAAATTTCAGCCCTACAACTCTATTGCTAAGCCACGCTTTTTTATCGGTAGTTAACTAAGTATTGAAGCTTGAACGTAATGGTCCCAGCTCTTACTTAGAGAGTCCAACACTCACGTGTCTTGTCTCTACGTGTATCTTATCAGATGAAAGGGGCTCGAGTTGGAAATGTGCAGCTCACAAAACCCTGTGTCTCCTTTTATCTCCTTGTGGGTTTGCTTTATTTATGGTGGGTGTAACACCCTTTGGCTGTGCATCTTGGTCCCAGTACATCTTTTCACGAGGGGCGAGGGTGTTACTTTTCAACAGGGGAAAGTGTATTTTTCTTTATTTCTTGTTCGAAACAGCCTCAGGTGAACTCCAGACCACTGCTCGCTGGATACTGTGGTTTGAAATAATGTACAGTATTTCTAAATATATCCATCTTCATTTATTTGAAGAAAAACGCTATTGAAAGCATTCTATATTTACAATGCCTCATTCAGCATTGGTTGGAATTAAACTCCATTAGCCATTTGTTTGACCAATAATCTTGGAACCTTGATCAGGTGAGAGCTGTACACTGGCGTTGCATACTCTGACGATGGGAGCGATGTAATTTGCGTACTGAACGAGGCTTTTATCGTAAAAGCTATTTTGAGATTTGCTACTTTTGTAAATATAACAGAAGTTGTACAGTTTATGTACACCTCTGGCGACATGTGTGACGTAAAGTTGATTCCCAGATTGAGACTAGGCCCTCAAGTACTTATCACTTACATTATCATGTATCCATACTCTGTGCCAGCTAGTATATATTTAGGAGGCGGAGGTGTTCCCTGAAACCTGCCCAGGTCTGAGGCTCTGCCCTCTCCTTCATATCCCTCCCGTTAATTTTGTATCATCATTAGACAAACATACAAGAATCAATCTTATATGAGATGTTATTTACATATATATAATAGGAAGATTAGCGGCCTCTGTATTGCAAGGTTTTAAGTTTGTCTTGGTGGAGCTGGACTGTGCCAATGAGTTGGGCGAAGCCAGTGTGTGCTCACTGTGTTGAAGTTTTAGTTATATTAACACAGAGAAACCCAACAAGACGAGTAGTAGGGCTTAATTCCACTAGGTCTTTTCCTCCAATGTTACCTTCAACAGGTGAATATATCCTAGGTACCTATTTACTGAAAGGTGAACATGGGAAGCAGGTCTTAAGGAACTTGTTCATTCTGTTGAGGCGAATGTTCTGCCATTGAAAGTAATATGTTTTGATGTGATTTACCCGTGTGTGGAAAGTGCTGTGCTTTTGGCGTAACTTGTGCGGTGTTAGCGGCTTCGTGGTGTGTTGTGACGGCGGCGGATGCCGCAGTGAGTCACGGTGGCGTCATAGTGGCATTGAGGCCAGCGTACCGGGCAACCCCCCCCAAGGGGAGACATAACCAAAGCGTCCTACCCTCCTACTCGCACATCCTATAACATACCTGTGACCCGTTTCGAGAGTTCTTTTCCTCTTCCAGCCAAGTCATGGGACTTCCATGCTGACGTACCTAATCAGCCAGCCGTTACTGCCGCAGACTGTGCCCATTATAGCTTGGGAGTTCTTATGTGTTGTATCCATTTTTCATTACCAAGAACGTTGAGTGATATATAAGGTCAAAACTCGTTGCATAACTCCAGGCCCTGTACCTCAGTGCTAGCTAGTGGACGCATCTTTTTTTTAACGTGATTCTTAAACGGGAATCAATATTTAACACAAATTTACACAAAAAAATGGTCAAATCTGCGCCTACCCACTTAAATTTCACTCCCCGCCATCAAGTTTTGAGGCGCCATAACATTTGAAGCTATGTTGCTGAGGGTTCTGGAAGTTCAGACAGTCCAGGGTGCTGGAAATGGGCTCAGTAAGTTTGGTTATATGTCATGTCCACATACCAGTTGTTCTTAGAATCTGGTCCTCGTTACCGTACACAAATGTTCATAATTTGAATATAATCAGATGTGCAGTTCTCGAGTTAGTAGTGATCTAAAATTGAAAAGTTGGAGGAAGAAGAAAGCGATAGTTCAGACAGCCACTTACAGGTTGCCCTTCAGGGATACCTAGTAAGAAACTTTGAACACATATCTCAATTATATAAAGTTTCCAGGATTTGAACATCCTTCAACTGTAATGGGAATTACTGAGAGATCCCTAACTGTCTTCACGAGGGACCTGGACAGAGATCCTACTGAAAGTTCTTACCCTAGCCGTCGTTCATAAGGCCAAGTCTGAGCCCAGGGTAGACTCGTATGTAAACAGTGATCCTGGGAAGAGTCCAGCAGGGAATCGCCAGGTAGATACAGTTCTAGCGAAGGCTTCGGTGATAGCCCCAGGAAATTGAGGACAATTACAGAGCTAAGTTTGTCAGTGTTTCATTAAAAATTGTGTACCTTTGATATACCTTTGAAGAGTTTCGAGAGTATCTACTCTCTGAGCCCGGCCATGGGCCAGGCTCGTCTGGTGCTTGCCTGGTCAACCAGGCTGTTGCTGCTGGAGGCCCGCTGCCCCACATATCCATCACAGCCTGGTTGATCTGGTACCTGGTGAAGATATTTGTCCAGTTTCCTTTTGAAGGCTTCTACACTGGTTCCAGCGATGTTTCGGATATCTTCTGGTAAGATGTTGAATAGTCTGGGACCCCGGATGTTAATACAGTGCTCCCGTATTGTCCGTATTGTGTAGTGAAAGTTCCGAGACCTTGTGTTTTGAAATCACAGGTGAGGTAACTGTCTGATAATGAAATCTGCGACAGTATCAATATTGACACCAAACATGAATCTATTGTGCACATTTGTTTATTCATGAAGCATCAGCATTCATACTGAGGAAGACTTGGTGGCAGCGGGCCACCAACAGCCTTGTTGACCGGGAAAGCACCAGACGAGCCTGGCCCATGGCCGGGCTCCGGGAGTAGAAAGGTATATCAAAGGTAAAGGTAAGGTATACCTACCATTACACTGTGCTCACACATTTGTGTTGACACTTGTTTGAATGTATACTCATTTGTGGTTACATGTAAGTAAAATAAATTATTTTTAATTGCAGGGAACGCCTAAACATTGGCTCTAGGAATCATGTACGAAAACGAAGGGGCTTAAAATGAGGATATTTCGTCTGTTGAGTCTGGGGCTACTGATTGAGGGTTGGCAATCCTCTTTCCACAATCATTGTCGCTGAAGCACTTCTCCATAGGTTGAAGATAACACCTGCACTCGCACATCTCCTCCATGACTAATGCTTATTTACTTACATACCTGTTTATATATATATATATATATATATATATATCTCGGAGGGGTGGCAGTTTTTGCCATATATGGTGTGAGCTTCATATCGTGGTGATGTGTGTGTGGTGTGAGAAGATCCTGCATTAAAAAAAAATATTTGCATACTCAATGGTTTATTAATGTCGATGTCCAAGACTTCCTGTCTGCGTGGCCCATCTTGATTAATTTGTCAGGTAATCCTTTAAGACAGTGTCATGGAGGCTTGTTTATGGGTTAATCCTGACGAGCGTAGAGGTGAAAACACATTGTTTGCGAGTCAGTGTGAGGTGGCTTTCTGACTGGGTGAGCGGGTGGGTGTTAGGTATTTTGAGTGGTGGGGTCGTCTTTAATAACCCAGTGAGGGGTCGTTCCTCCTCCTCCTCCATGATGGAACAAGTACTCTGCCCACCTCGCGCCGTTCTATTGATTTTCCTCGTGTGCTTTCTCCACAAGTTGTGGGTCACCAACACTTCTTAATTTGCACAAGCTCTTGTTATCAAATTAATTTTTTTCGTCGTCTGAAGGGCTTTAATTAATATTTGCGTGGA
The DNA here is from genome assembly GCA_009830355.1 of Cherax destructor. Classification (NCBI taxonomy): domain Eukaryota; kingdom Metazoa; phylum Arthropoda; class Malacostraca; order Decapoda; family Parastacidae; genus Cherax; species Cherax destructor. The sequence continues at coordinate 270,014 of WNWK01001111.1, read as the reverse complement.
TCGTTTTATGTATTGCTGCTTGTTGCAGAGAAACTGAGGGTTACAGGTGACAGCATGCTTCCCTGTGTTTAAAGTTGTGTTAGGGAGAGTTGCATCATGGTGTGTGTGTCTCTCTCTCAGCACTTGGCCTCGGGAAGTGAGTCGTCTTCACAGTGGACCATGCCACACTGGGAGCTCATTCTTTTGACCAAAATCTGGGTTTTAAGCATAACTGAAAAAAGTGGAAAAAAGAGATGGTGACATTAAAATGTGGAAGTTGGTTTTGTGGTATATTGGCTTCGTCTTCACGATGACTGTTATATGTTCGACCTTATGTATGATTTGTCTGTACCATAGACGTGTATTGTCTTGTCACTGAAACATGTCACAACACAGCACCTTATCTCACAACACAGCACCTTATCTCACAACACCACAGCACTTTATCTCACTATACCACATCACCTCGTGTAATGGCGTGTCTCAGCGCACATTCTCTAAACATCTTACAGCCTGACTAATCTCTCATCTATTCCCCACTTATTAATTTTAAGACGAAGCCGTCGAGGTTTGCAGGATGTTATAACGCTCTTGTTTATTAAAACAATAATTAGTGGTCAAAGATAATGCAGCATTTATTTAAACGTTATCTACCTAAAGTATTGTTATTAAATGTATGAAGATACACAAGTTGTAGAACAAGCTTTTATTGAAACATTGTTTTTTGTGTGTAGAACTTGATCAAGCTGACTTGATATATAGAACTTTAATGAGCGGGTCGTCGTGCAAGTTGACTCCCCTTAATACACTTTTCTCGAAGACGAAAATATTACCAGCATCACTTTCATGAGAGGGAGGACGGGCTGAGGCACCTGGAGTCTACCTGGAGGATATTCCGGGGATCAACGCCCCCGCGGCCTGGTCCGTGACCAGGCCTCCCGGTGGATCAGGCCCTGATCAACTAGGCTGTTACTGCTGACCTTTTCTTTAATAAAATTAGGTACATCCGCAGTGTACCTAAGTTTGTTAGAACAAAGAAAACGCGTCTTAACCCCCCCTCGGTGGTAGGGGAGACTGGGAAAAGGCAGTGCGCCTCGGCTGGTTTTCTGGGCAAGAGGAGAGGGGGCAACAATAATGGTGGGAAGCATAAACAATGGTAGAAATGGTGAGCACATTTGTTAAACTGGGAAGTGTTTTCACGCATAAGACTGGTACTAGGTGTTAACAATGTTGACACCTATTCATTTTTATTGTTCTTATTCCATTCTTAGTGGAATGGCTGTCGGTAAACTCCGCCTGCTTTTGACGGATTTTTAAGGAAAATTGGAACTGGTACGGATTTAATATTCTGTTATATGAATTTATAAGTCAGGAGATTAGGTGATTACACGTAATGAGGGAGAGTCTGGGTGAAGCGGGTAGCGTATGCAAGGGCGTGGGAATATGGGTGTGGGCCAGGTGGTTTAGCTTGAATACCGTCCTGGGAACACTTCTATCCTGGTTGCGACAACCGAGGGGGATGGGGGTTAAGTCACGTTCTCTCCTCCCCTTTCAGAATGATGCCTTGATGCTGGTGAAGGGTCCTGATTCAAGGCATGAAAGATACCCCAGACTTCCTTGCAAAAATGTTGTTACCCCGCTTTCCCAGGCATGGTGTGATAACCTGTTTATCATTATTTCCCGTGAAAATAACATCTTTTCTTTTGTTTTGCAGCGCTGTATTATTATACCTGGTTGGTATATTAACAATGCCTCCTTGACTCATCTGGTACAGTAGTAACTCTTTGCTAAGTTGCTATTTTCATTGTTTATTTCACCTTCCTGGCCTAGCAGGCCTTAATAGGTTTTGAGCTGTGTAGGAATGTCTTAAGGTGGGTGGTAATGAGTAGGTGGTGAGATAGTGAAGCAGCAGGTGCGGTGCAGTGGTAGGTGAGTCTCCTGGGACCTTCTCACCCACTGGTGTCAAGTGGGACCGTCTCTTGCTCCCACCGTTCTGCTTCCCACTCATTTTTACCTTCCACTCAAGTCTTTCCATGTTGGCTCTACTGCTAGTTATTCTGCCGCCACTCCCATCCCCTCTTTACACACAATTACGAGAGAACCACTCTAGTTCATAGTTAGGTCTAATGTAAATCTTTGTTTTAATGAGTTTGGGAACCAGTAGGGTGCGCCAGCGCTTGCTTAATCACTAAGCTGGCCATCACTTAAGACCTGCGTCACTACATACGCTGACGAAGATAACACCACCGGTGGTGATTTCCTCAGTGCCACTGGTGTTTGTAGACTGTGGAGCGGTGGTGTTATGTTGCAGACAGTGGTGGTGGTGGTGTTTATGTTGCAGACAGTGGTGGTGGTGGTGTTCATGTTGCAGACAGTGGTGGTGGTGGTGTTTATGTTGCAGACAGTGGTGGTGGTTGGTGCTGCATGTTGAGTGATGACAGAGTGATCCAGTAGGAAGGTCGACACGTAACATGATCGTCAGTGGACTCTTGCTCCTGCAGGACCGGCCGGCAAGGCACTCTTCTACCCTGGCACTGCTTGTGGCTCACCAAATCTCTCTACACCTGCTGACCCAGCTCAACAAGTAGTAAAAACATAACTTCCTGGGTGTTAAGAAGGCCTTGGGTTGACAGCAGTTTTAGGAGAGTCGAGGGAACTCCAGGACTACTTAATTCTTGTATTAATATTATTGTAGATTGTAACAAGAAGGAAAAGCTGAAATTCAAACGTGTAAGATACTACTTACATACCGAATGTATTCGTATGTTGTGTAGAAGATTCCGCACAGTCATACATATAATGACGGTAATTAACAATACATTTGCTTTGCTGAAACTTGTCAGTGTTTCTTATTTTTACTCTTCATGTGCGCCTTAATTCCACTTTGATGTCAGCTGTGTTATCTCCGGGTGGTAGAGATCTGTATACAAGTTGCTCTGAACGTATCAATTCCAAACACTGATGGTTGTAGTCGGGTTTTAGTGTAGAGCCAGTTTTGGTGTGGTGGGTGTTGAGCAACATTGAGAGAGGAACCTCGTAATCAGTGGTTGAAAAGAACGGGGTGGGGTGGGGTAAGAGCTAGAAAGACAGCAAGAATCATCATAAGAACACTTTCATGTTTTCTGTAATGGTTTCAGAGATCATGACGGAATAAGAACTATTGAACGTATAGCAGATAGTGTATATCAATAGTCCCCAATCTTTTAGTATGAAAGGGCAGGTTTGAAAAGCCAGATTTAAAGGAGGGCAACATTTTGTAATGATCGATATTACACTTATAACAGCATTATAATATAGTAAAATAATTATATTGAAAGTAGTAAAATATAACAAAGGTAAATGGTTCGTTCTGTTATAGAAATACTGTATTTTTAAAAAAAATTCGAGACTAAAGAAATAAAAAGTCTAAAAGGGGAAAGATAATTAAAATTTAAATTTTAATTACTAATTATTGATAAAAAAGGGGTCTGAGGATAACCGACACTGCCAAAAAAGGAGGGTTGGAGGTGCCAAAGGGTTTTTTGGTGTAAAAGGTTTTTAAATATTTTGTAATTGTTGACACTATGCAGTGGGAACCAAAATGAAATTAATTTCTGAAGGGTCGCATCCATGTTGTAGAAATGGGGGGCCGCAGGGGGCCCCCATGGTTTTGAATGAAGAGAAGTTTGTAAAAACCCCCAAAGGCACATGTGGTCAAACGGACGGAAAAATTTCAAGGGACCGGGGACTGATAACCATAAATATGTTCAGTATGTATAAGGGAAAAAGGGAAAAATTAATATTAAAGTTTCTAAAAAAAGGAACAGAAAAAAAACAAAGCCTAGTCTTAGCAGAGTAACAAGTTCAGTGTATAAGATTTTTTCCAATTTCTTTTCCCCAAAGGATACGAAAAAAAAAATCTAACCACTTCCCCTTTTGGAAGTTTACTAAAATAAGCGTCAAAATACCCTTTTTTAAGTCTTTTTAAAAATTACAATGATATAAGGAGAGCCTTCCATGGACAGTGGAAAATAACAAGGTTAATGGTGAAAATTTTTAACTGCTGAGCATGAAAAGTTCATCGACTGTAAAGGATATCAAAGGGTATAAGTCTATATTATGTTTTAGTCCCCGGAGGTAACATCAAAATAAGCTGCCTCAGTCTCCACAACGGCAGGACGAAGAGCAAGAATAATATACCACTTTAATATTGTAAATCAACCTCAGACGTTATGCAGTTACATAGCTGTGTAGTAATCCACTGGGATTGCAAGGTGATACCTGATCATACTGGTTAAGAGAGCTAGTCGGTGTTAAGATCTAGAGTGCAGCATCCCACTCATTGTTCAGTACCAGACACACTTTAACAACCATGTAACTAAGCTTCGTAACATTTTACAAAAGATAATGGATTTGAGTTACATCATTGTAACTTTGAAAGGTAATGCTGTATGAATTTTGAAATGGTCAGAGATGGAGTTGCGCAGTTCTTGTGCCAGGTGTTTAGGCTGAAGATGCCATCACTTCAGTAAAAAAACCTAAATAAGTGGGAATTTTCAGAGTTGTGCCTGGCCTGGCATGTAGCAGCTGCTGCAACTTTGGACGATTACCGAATCAAAATTACTGATGTTTGTCATGGCCTTTGGATATTCCGAACAAACACACGATGCAAGTGCTGCTGATACTCCTTCTCTTGCAACACACGACGTTTAAAGGTCTGTCTTGGCCTTTCATTTACACCACCTTGGCCTTCAAGGCTCACGCTCCACTCGGCTTCTTCGGTACATATCAGGAGCTGTGCGACTCCTACGGGTTTAGGCACCCCAAATATGCAGCTCGGGGACATGTTCATAGTGTTAGCACTATGAGCATATTCTTTCTGTGAAAACTACATTGATCATTTTTAAAAATTTATTATTACTATCCAACAGGTCACCCTAAGACAAATTTTTATTTGGGTGAGCACACATGGGAGGGCAGGGAACAGAGGGGGGGGAGAATATCAGAGAGCGGGGGGGAAGTAGAGAGGGGGAGGAGGAGAATATCGGGGGTACGAGCGGGAGGGGAAGTAGAGAGGAGGGTTACAGGAGAGGGGGAGGAGGAGAATATCGGGCTAGAGCGGGAGGGGGAAGTAGAGAGAAGGTTCAGGAGAGGGGGAGGAGGGAGAATATCGGGCGTCGAGCGGGAGGGGAAGTAGAGAGGAGGGTTACAGGAGAGGGGGAGGAGGAGAATATCCGCATGAGCGGGGGGGGGAAGTAGAGAGGAGGGTTACAGGAGAGGGGGAGGAGGAGAATATCGGCGAGAGCGGGAGGGGAAGTAGAGAGGAGGGTTATAGGAGAGGGGGAAGGAACAAGCAGGTGTAGTAGTAAAGACAGTAGTAGCCTTGGAGGCTGAAGAAACAAATTAGTTGTCACCTAAAAGGTAATATTTGAGTGTTTGGTGGTGCCAGCTGGCACGACTTCTGGTACTGAATGCCCGGAAGAACCTGGAGGGGCAGTGGAGGTGCCACAAGAGGAGATCCGAGTGGCAGTGGAGGTGCCACAAGTAAAAAGAGATCCGAGTGGTGGAGGTGCCACAAGAGAGAGAATCCGAGTGGCAGGGAGGGCACAAAGAAAGGGAGGAGGGGCCCCGAAGGAGGTCCAGGGGAAGGTCCAAGAAAAATCCGAGTGGCAGTGGAGGTGCCAAGTAAAGAGAGATCCGAGTGGGTGGAGGTGCCCAAGTAAGAGAGATCTGAGTGGCAGTGGAGGTGCCACGTAAAGAGAGATCGGAGTGGCAGTGGAGGTGCCACAAGTAAAGAGAGATCCGAGTGGCAGTGGAGGTGCCAGGTAAAGAGAGATCCGAGTGGCAGTGGAGGTGCCAAAGTGAAAAGAGATCCGAGTGGCAGTGGAGGTGCCACAAGAAAGAGAGATCCGAGTGGCAGTGGAGGTGAGGCAAGAGAGATCCGAGTGGCAGTGGAGGTGCCAAAGAGAGATCCGAGTGGCAGTGGAGATGGGACAATTACAGGGAAAATAGGGTGGATGGAGGCGCGACACCAGCATTTTTTTGTTTATTAAAATTGAATTTGGCACATGAGTTGTGGTGCTTACCTATTATATAGAAGTTAGATGACTGAACCAAAGCTAGCCAATGTTACCTTGTCATACTCCACATGGGATGGGTTTTAAAACTACGCTATAAGAGTTGCAGGGTAGAAACCAAAGCTATGTTGACCTATCATATTTCATAGCATAGGATGGGTTTCATACAAGAGGGAATGACACATGTCAGGCCGAGCTGTGCAGATCATTGAGGACATCACTCAGAAACCACTACGGGTTCAGTAGCTAGGACATCTTTAAAAGTTTCTGTTCAAACACAACTGGAAGTAATATCACTTAAAAATGCTTTCTTCTGTGATAGTTTGAGGAGTGTGGGTTAGCAGAGGTATTTCTGTGCCGAGCACTGGACTAGTGGATGTTAAAGGAAAGAAGTACCTCCGGGGAGGGCTGGTCCCACAGGTGTGCTAGGTCCTCTCACCACTTGTTGACTCTCCCGTCTACCTCCCGTGATTAACTATCTAATGTACGGCATCATAACTTACATTGTGTGACTTTCCTGATAGTAAAGTGCAATTTCAGGATAATGATGCAAGATTTTGTAGGGGAGTTTACTTTGCGTTAATTGTAGTTTGCAGTGACAGAATAGACTTTCCAGTGGATGAGCCTGCCAAGTGGGCTCGGAGTAAAAACAACAACTCTGAACTCAAAGGTATATCAAAGGTAAGGTGGACCTTTATGCCATAGTCACTTGACATTGGGACAGTCTAGAGAAGTTATAGAAATGTGGCCAGAGTTGAGGAAAATTGATCAAAGGTTTGTCAACCTTTTAAATAGTTAGTTTTTTTAACCGCTCACTCAACAATATGCGCTTGGTATTTCTGTAGTGTATCCCTGTTCAAAACATGTACTGAATTACTTCAAATAACCTGTGAGGTACTTGTACCTCACAGGTTATGCTAGGTACTTGTACCTCACAGGAAACTAAGTATTGATCACGATTAGATAGCCAAATACATGACATTGATTTATTTGTTATAAAAATAAATGTATTCTTTATTTTAATTAAGTGTTAGAACTTATCACAACGCTCCCTTTAAAGTGGCACCACCCACGTAACAAGGTGAGGGGACCAGGTGTAGGATTATCATTGCGAGCTCTATCCGCCTGGGGAACTATGATTCAAAAACCGTAAGTTAACAGGGTATGTGACTGTGGTGGTAGTAGTAGGTACCATAACCATGAGTATAACATCGTCAGAGCGCTACAATACATGGTGGGTATTAGAAGCAGCCAGCTAGACACTACAGACAGCTGGCGGCCACAGCTGGCGTCTCGTGCTCATTGATTTTCCCTGCAGTGGCGGGACCAGCTACGTGTGTGAAGTGATGCACTGGGCCGACTGTGGCGGCGGGACCCGCCCGCACCCACCATTACACCACACTACACCTAGGGGCACGACCTCCCCCTACCTACCCTCACTCCTCGTGTTCTTTAGACACTACCAGTGTATTATTTTCTACCTGCTAATGTCTTATGATCCTTGCGATATCTTGATCCAAACTTAATTCACTTCCAGCAGTTATATATCAAATTTTTACTGGGTCGAAATTTAAGTTTTCTAGAGTAGTAAACCAGATGAGCCGGCTTGATGGCTATATGTGGCTTGTTGGTACAGCCGCTTGACCAGGCGGTCAAGGGAATCTAGGTGGGCTGCAGGATAGAAACCACCCTGGAGACCAGTCACAGGTATATTCACCTGCTGATGTCATGTGCTCACATTGCTCTGATGAATTCTATCCGCTGAACCAAAAGGGAAAAACTGTACATGTGAATTTCAAATAGTGGTTCTACTTCAGCCCGACCTTTGAGATAGGCTTCTTTTGTTTTCCTGTTCAACTAGCTTGTTGTTGTTGATGGCCCTCTGGCTCACACATCCATCACAACCTGGTGATGTAGCCCTTAACGGACGTAGTGATCCAGTTTCTTCTTGAAGACTTGACACTTGTTCCAGCAATTATTTTAATAGCTGCTGCTAGCAGATTGAATAACAAAGTCTTGGGCCGCCGATGTTGACAGTTCTCTTATTGTGTTCTGCTTTTACTTTTCCCACAAAGTCTGGACGTTATGATATTTGTAGATTTGGAGTAACTTCCAGGTAGCGCCTGGAAAGGGCAGTCAACAAGGACAGTATTCAAAACTAGAGAGAGCAGGCGATTTTCACCACAGACATTGCTTCTTTGTTTTGAAAGTCCTCGATAACTCATTTGGAGCGCTGTACCCCACCCACCCCCACCCGCAAATGGTCACGCACCTCACACCCCCACCAGGGACTACCACGCACCACTTCTTCCCTACGACGGACTACCACGCACCACCACACCCCACCACGGAGACACCGCACCCTACCAAGGAGACACCACACCACAACCCCTAGATCAGAGTACCACACCCACCTCACGCATGACCTCTTATGACCCCACCATTTAAATGTGGCCCAGTAGCTTGAGGAATTTAGAAGTGATGTTATAATTTCACATATGGTTCTTCAGTACATAAAATGGAGTAGACATGTATGAACACGTGTACGGACACATACGTACACATTTGCATAATCTAGAAAATAATTTGTGTAATGGCTACAGGACTATATTTTAACTTAGAGTTTGGTGTTGTGTAGATAGCTGCTTAGTGCTAACGCCTAAACCATACATTTTGTATGTGACGTCACGGATTACTTTTCGGCCATATTGACGTAACCTTCGTTGTGAACCACCAGACCATACACACAATTGGGGAGATCTTTTCATTCTTGTAAGGCTCCACTGTGTTTATTGCTTGTGCCTTCCATGTTGTTGTCAGGAAATAAGTTGCATAACATTCTCCAGGTTCACCAAGGATTTTACAAGAAGCGAACTAATGATTTGTGGCAGGTGGAAACACTAACAACCAGCTGAAAATTTCCTTTGCCTTGATACTGGTGAAGGGCTCTTGATTCAAGAATTTGAGCTATGCTATTTCTCGGTTCAAACCATCTCCAGGCACTAATATATAAGTCTTGCCGAGTAGGTAAAAATTAGCAAGCAAGAACTCGTTTAAAATTAAATCCTTTCTAAAAAATTCTCATACGTTTAAAGATATATATTTTTCATTTATGTTAATGTAAAAATAATTTTGTACCAAAAATTTTTTTGAGAACTTACCTAACCTTATTATAACAAACTCAGATTAATTTAGCCTTATAAGTTTACAATAATTAAATAAACAAATACAATGACGTATATATTTTTGTTAGGTTCAGAATGCTTTTGCGAAATTATTGCATACACAAATTTTCGCTTGCCTTATTCGGAAGAAGATGGTTTTTTTATATATATATATATATATATATATATATATATATATATATATATATATATATATATATATATATTATAAATAAAATTTTTATTTTGTATATATACACTGTATATATAAATAGCCATGTAGCCCAACCTGGGACCACTGCCCTTGGTGATTCCTGGTTGGTGGTGGCACCAGCATTAACAACACTGCCCGGTTGATAAAGAACTAACTTGAACTTATCCAGTTTCCTCTTGAAGACAGCTAGAAGACTGTTGATAATTTTCCTTACGTAAGAAGGGTGTTGAAAAGTCTTAGTCCCTTCACATTTATTGAGGTGCTTGACTGAATTTATGCGCCATTAAAACACTTTTCATTCTCCAGATGTGCAATTTCTCCTGCATAAAGTGGTTTTTGTGTGCAGCAATATTCCAGTCTGTAGAAAACAACTCTTATAAACTGGTGTGTAATTGTTTATTCCACGTGTTTAGTGATCTTTTAAAACACTGAATATTATCATAATGTGAACGTCAGTGCTAGTTTCTGTAACTTCTTTGCGTCACACTTGTGGAATGAGGTTGTTTTTTTTTTTTTTTAATGACTGTGGGATTTTATATAAATATGGAGTTCCAAGAGTGAGGGCCTGGGACAAAATGCATGAGCATAATATTCATTGGCTACTTTAAAGTATTTAAAGTTTTATAACAAAATGGAGATATTGGCAGAGTTTTGGGTCTCACGGAAAAATCCATTGGAATATTACACTCTAGTACATACAATTACAATTAAAGTATAATAGTTAGGTAGAAATTCCTGAACATTGTCACAGCCAATGACTGAGTCTAGCGTCAGTGACGTGTCAGTAATTCAGGCTGAAATATACTTTATTAATGTTGACATGTTCATTTACAGAACGAGTTACTCTGCCTCAATAAATTTGTCCTTGAGGGCAAATATTTGATGATGATTACACTCGTCAGCGTGGCACTGTTAATTGTGTCGAGGAGGGTGGTTCAGGGACGATGGAAGGGGGTAGAGTCAGGTGTGATTCTCTCCCATTCCTTTCTTGGCCCCGTCTCATGTTTGACATTGATTATTGGAGATAAAGGTATAAAATACCGACACGATAGAAAACTAAACACAAATGCAGTATAATGCCATCCTTTATCGACTACTGTTCACCCACACACAGTGGTCTTTATTAAGTCACACACAGATCTACCTGTAGGAGTACAGACGAGAGTAGTTTAAACTCGAAACTCTTTCAAATAAGTCAGTGGAGAATGTTGGGAGGGCCATCCCGTACAGGTCCTTAAATTCAGCCTACCCAGCATTCTCCACCGGACTCCATCTATATATACTCATGTACGCCTTACCCAGGTAGATGTGTTTGTGTGGGGAAACGTAGTCAATAAAGCATCTCATTATACTGCATGTGTTTATTTTTCCACATTGATTATAATCAATGTGGAAAACTAAACACATGCAGTATAGTGATTGTATGAAGGTATAGAGGAAGTATGTGATGATACTCGGGCGAGTGTATGACCTCCACGGTAAGTTTAGAGTGCCGTCTTCATGAAAGGGATCAACTTGATGTTGAAGTGGTATGTAGAGTGCATGAGTGGCCAGCCTCACTCATCCCGCCTGTGACGTACAGGCACGAGTCTGACTTATGTTCTGTCTCTTCTGATAACGTACGTGAAGTCACCTTTTGGTGGTTCTCAGCACCACTTTCCTGGGTTCGTCTGTAAATTTAGCTTCTACTCTTGTCCACTTGTCCTTGGTTTTCTTGATTCAAGGAGTGTGACTAAGAAGTCACAATAGAAAGATTGCCAAGGTAACTGAGAATTGACTTGTACTCGCTCCTAAGATGATCATTGTCGTTCGTGTGTTTTATTGTTTCATATTAAATGAACTGATGATTGCTTAATGTTCTTGTGTTCCAGGTTCCGTAGCACTGGCCAGCACAGCAGACCCCTGAGTGGTGAGTGTTCCAGCAGCTTGTGTCTTAGGTGTGTTCTTTGCAAGCACAATGGAACAAAGGTACAAGTTGTAGATAGGAAACTGGACCACCACACCCACTTTGAGGGCCCGATTAGTCAGGTTGTGATGGCAATAGTTACAGAACCATCACTAGACAGGCAGTAAGTGGTGTGCTAATGCTGAGACTGAATATAATGTTTTCAGTATTTCTGGTGACGGACTGTCATTAGACCTATTAAATGCTTTAATAAAACCTTCATAGTGTTTTCTGGAATCCTGTAACTGACAGGCACCACCTCAGTTTATTATAAAACTCGTGATAGTTTTTTCTCGCCTCTTTTGGCATCATTGATGTGGATGGAAGGATAAAACGCCGTGTTATCTGCTCCTGACTCCTTCCTCTTCAACCTACTTCACAACTTTTACTCTACCACCCACCATCTCTTATCCTATATGCCTAATCATGAAACTGAATTCATTTACACCACTTTCATCCAACTCATTGCACTTTGCAACTAGCTTAAAACTAAGTACTTCCAAACACCCTCATGGCTCATGTCTTGAGCGTTTCCGTGTCACTTCTTTCTTAGACCTTGCATTTAAAAATTAGTCTTTGTCATCTCTATCAATTTCTGTTAAAGTTTACGTGTTGACAATATCCCCTAGTGACCAGGGCATACATTCCTACAAGAACCTAGTCAAGTTCAGGTTCTTCAACCCCCCCCATGGTTCTTTCCTCCCAGTTCTTCCGTGATGGGTTGCTGACCCCAGGTAGCATGGCTTTTATGACTGCCAGAGTACCCGTAGAAACTTTGGGGAGTTACAGGAGTTTCTTTTGACGGGAGAAGTGTACATACACCCGTGAAAAATAAGGACGCTATAAGCAAAGTAGAGAACTCTGTCAACATCCACACCCAAAGACTCGAAGCTGCTGTCAGACGATATCACAGATCTTGCTGGAACAAGTATAAAAGTCAAGCCGAAGCTGGATCACTACCTCGACTAAATGCCAGATCAACCAGACTGTGATAGCATTGAGGGCTAGCGTGTCGCTTACAGAAACAGTCTGGTTGAACAGGCACTCCCCAGGAAGCTTGGTCAAAGCCGGACTGATTGGGTAAGAACCCTAGACCTGGATTACAGGTAAAGCAGCTGTCACAGGTGTTAGTGAGCAGAGACAGGGAATCCGGGGTTAGCTAGTGCTTGTTGAAATGCTCTTGATCGACCCATTCCTCGAGGCTCGTCACTCACCATCGCTGCCGTCAGTTGCCGGGAGTACACCTGCTGAAATTATCATGAAGGACTCAGAATGAAGCATCTATGACTGGTGGCGATGTTTTTGTCAGGGTAAAATGTCTCCTGACCGGGTGTTAGTCAAATGATGACTCACTCGGTGATCTACTGGCGCATAGGTGTTCTATAACCCTGATTATGCATCCTCTGGCTTACCAGTGCTACGATTCCACCTCGGCTAAAAAAAAATCACACGTGTGTCCAGGCGCCTATATATATATATATTTTTTTTTTTTTGTCATTTACACGACCACATCAGAGAATAGGGTTACATTCCATGTTTGGGTATCTCCACTTTGTGGAGGATTGAGTGGTCTCGGTGGGTATGTACAGCAGAAGACGCAGCTGTGATCTAGTCGTAGCAGGTGTCTAATGGATGTATTAAGTGGGGCCGGGGTACTGGGGGCGGTGTGGGGTCACGTGTGTTAGTGATCTTGTTGTTGTAGTGAGAGTTGGTGGGTGGGGCGAGTTTTGAGCTGGTGTGGGTGGCCACATTTATAACCACATTAGTAGCCATTACATTAATATTATACAATACCGACATATTGATTGAATAAGAAAAGTGTGCCTTGAATAAAACATTTGCATTACATAAGGCACATTTTATTAAGTAATAATTGTATTGAATCGGATAAGCCCCTAATTGGGGAGGCATCTTCACAATAGACACCCAAGGGTTGTACATGTGTAATTCATCACGGTAGCTGTGAGTTAGTGTGGGAGGCAGCATCTGCTACCCTCCCACACTAGTTGTCTCCTTGCGTTAATTTCGTGGAGGCGTTGGAGGGAGGTCATTTATTCGTCAGGAAAAATGGGTCTTGATGACCCTGCTTAGGGGAGTTTTTTGTCAGCTGATAAGTGTGCTGGCTTACTGCCTCTCATTCCTCGTCCAGAAATTACTGAGCATAAGATATGCGTATTCAACATGAAGGGTTGTATGCAAGGTGCAACATGGACCACTGCTGTGTTCAGTGTACATGAAGGGTTGTATGCAAGGTGCAACATGGACCACTACTGTGTTCAGTGTACACGAAGGGTTGTATGCAAGGTGCAACATGGACCACTGCTGTGTTCAGTGTACACGAAGGGTTGTATGCAAGGTGCAACATGGACCACTACTGTGTTCAGTGTACACGAAGGTTGTATGCAAGGTGCAACATGGACCACTGCTGTGTTCAGTGTACACGAAGGGTTGTATGCAAGGTGCAACATGGACCACTGCTGTGTTCAGTGTACACGAAGGGTTGTATGCAAGGTGCAACATGGACCACTGCTGTGTTCAAGTATGCCACTCAAGAGGGCCTACCTGAGGGTGTTCCGGGGGGTCAACACCCCTCGGCCCGGCCCATGACCTGGCCTCGCAGTGGATCAGGGCCATAAGTGTTTTTAAAATCACAAACTTACAACTTTGAAAAGTAAATTGGCGAAACACTTCCTGTTGATGATCCGGGGTCATCCATTTCGTGTGCCCGGTTTTGGTTGACATTCTGGTCATGCAGGCTGTTGGGGCTCGCAGCAGGCGACTCGTACTGCTAGCATACATTGGCACCACAGTACTCAGATATTTTGCTAATGTGTGACACCTCGGTGCTATCGTTCTACATTTTTCCTCCCTCAAGTGGAGCTGGATGAGCGCATTACTGTGGACTGGAAGAAAATGGCTGGGTGCGTGTGAGCAAGGTGAGGGGTCCAAGAATAGTTGGTGGGAGGGCACTGAATGGGAGGGGGTTGTAGCTGGGAGGGTTGGGCAAGGGTTTGTGGGAGGTTTGGACTGGAGGGTGTGATTGGAGAGGAGGGGGATGGGGTTGGAGGGTAGTTTGAGAGGTTCACAGTGCACGCGACACCACACCCATCTCCCCACCACTCGTCATGGTTCATGCTGTGCTCACACTCCACCTCCCACACCTCTCATGGTCTCCGTGTACTCATTCCACAATGTCGTGGTCTTGACATTGTGGAGCGAGGTGGGTGTTGACCTCGAGCTCTTGAGTCCCCTTGTTTGAAATGGCCGACTTGATTCGACCTAACCTAGTGTCTCGCCTGCCTGCCTGTGCTTGACTGTTGGGGAAAATGTTTTCTAACGTAGGTGTTAGATGACCTGCTTAATTAATAATTAACTGCTAAGTTTCCACTTCACTAAAATGCAAGTGATCACATTGTGAGAGTTGGAGAGGTCGTGTTGCACACGTTCTCTTACTAACGAAATACCGATCACTTTGTTACCGTGGGGTCTCCACTTAGGCAAGTTTACGTCAGTCCCTACTTAGTTACATTCCTCTAGCTGTGCTTGCGTTAGTCACTTCATAGTTCCTGCAACCGCCTCTTTTGTTGATTGGTTTTACTGATTCTGACCTTCAGGACCCTGTCTTGCCAAATTTGAAACTGTGTACAGTGTTTGCCTCCATCTCATCATGTAGTACTTTCCACATACCATCCTGAGACTGAAAGAGTACTTTCTAGTGTCTCGGTATGTAATGTAGAAGTAGTTCACCATGCATCTTATAACGTGCAGGGAACACAGAGCTGACTACTACAACTATTGTTCTGTGGTTTGCAGCTTCAGCCATGTTGCTGGTTTTTGTACACCTAGCACAGATAATGAACCAAAACCTGGTGGGTGAGTCTGGGTGACGTATAGTTTCCTGGGTGGGTAGGTGGGGCGGGTTTGAGATCACAATATCCGGGAAGACACCTTATGCTAACCTTCCTCAAACAACGCTTTTTCTAACAGTTTTACTTTCGTCTTTTCTGGACGATCAAAGCTGACGACAAAATATATTTGGTTAGGTAAGGTTATTTTGATCCAAATTGTGTTTAGATTACTTATAGTTAACTGCTAATAAGCTAATTACATAAGTGGAAGGGTAACGTTTGGCAGTAAGACTTACACTGATGTTGATTAAATCTTTAATTTCTTTGATCATTTGATGCTACATGCTCATTCTGTAAGTGTTGTGGGATTATTTAATTCCTGTGTAGCAGTGCCCTCTACAGTGTCGACGAGACCAAGTGATGAGCGTGACTGTTATGCCCCCCTCTGCCAAGTGGGCGGAGAAGGAAGGTACAACACCTTTTCCCCACCATACGAGAGTGCCATGTATTACACCTGGCTGGCAGGTGGTCTTTGCAATCTGAGAGCCCGAGATCTATTTGTTTACTAAATCTCAGAACTTTCAGTTTTATGAATGTCAGTGACGTTCTGACACACCGAGAGCAATTAACACTGACCTTGCCAGCCATCTAGTAGCAACACTACAGGGCCAGCCGGCTTTTAGGCAGGACCGTCTGAACGCCCGGAGGGCAGTCTTGTGTAAAGAACGAGAGAGGCATCATGGTGGGGTGTGCCGAGTATAGATTATAATAATTTTTTTTTTTTTTATATTTTATTAAACATAAACTTACATACATTATTAACATACCTTGAACCAAATATAACAAACCAAACAAAGTTACATAGTAAAATCTGAACTCATTCAAAACGTAACTTTTCTTTAACAAATTTAAATAACATCATAAACATAATATATTATCCAAACATTAAACAATAGCAAACATCAAAACGAGCATCAGACACCAAAAGTGTATTTATTTATGACAGTGCTATACATTCTTATTATCGACTTGCAACTAAACAATTTAACTCCAAACCACAAAAGAGATGAAATCTGCTCAATAAACCTAAAGAGTACAACACATCCACACACCTGGTTATTACACCCAAAAAAAAATTGGCTTTAACCAACAACAAAATGTGACAACATACCCCACACCCAACCCGAGCCAAAAAAACCTTATAAGCTCTCACAAAATAAAGGATCAACTGATCACTATCAGTCATACACAACATAGAAGCCGTACATTAAACCCTAAACATAAAGACTTCCAAACAACATACAACAAACCATTCACTCTAATTGCTACAAAATATTTACCCATCCATAAAAACTTCCACTTCCCAACATTCCATCCTTTCACACTTGACAATACAACAAACCAAACATCTCATAACACTTCTCCACACAGGGTAAAGTAAACAAACCAAACCGAGACCTATACTACCTCAAACACCGTACCAAGATCTCAACACATAAGGCTTAAAACAGAACCTTATAAACATACCGTGATTCTTGCATAACACCAAACACACATTCATGTCCACAGGAACACAGCCAAAACAGAAGGAAACCAAACCCTCCCACCCCTAAGAACTACAGCATACCCCTCCTACACCTACCACACATCACCAAACACCCCACCCACACTATTATAACCTCAATAACCCCCACTGTCAAAACTCTATACTCTGACGGAAAAACTCTCCCACCTCCCCCATAAATCTCCCTATTCCTACATTTCGTTCTAAAAATTAGGGCAGCCAAAGCTTTAACCACCACCTCACCTCCAAACCCCTCATACTCCAAAACACGAAAATATAATCCAAAACAATGTACGTCAATGCCCTGCGCACACTTTTCGAGTAATCACCCAAATCTAAACTTAAAGCATGCAACACGGACACACCCCTCCCACTAATCAAATTCAACACCCCCTACCCAATCCTCACCTTTCCCATGTCCCTACAAAATACACCACATGAAATGCCGTCTCCCACTCCCCACATTTATCACACTCCCCATTATTTGTCATACCCATCATAAAAGCTGACTCTTTGCTACCAAAATCCCATGCAAAAACTTAAAACCCACCTCCCGAACACTTGGACGAACCTTAACCTTCCTAAACCACCACCAAATACTCTTCCAGTCATACAAAGGAAAGATTCCTCTCCCTCACTACCCCTTTCCCTACACCCACCCTATCCAACCTACTCGCACGCACCTTTACCGAATCCCGAACCACCATAAGGAACCGAAGGACCCCTCACATCCCACCAACTCTCTACCTCCCCACCACTTCCTCGCCTCCTCATCACCCCACCTATGCGCCTACCCCCTGTCCCCAGTAAAACGAAATTCTGTTTCAAAAACACTGCGCAGCCTCAGTCTTAGAGGAACCAAACCCAAACCCCCACATTGAACTCTAGTTTCCACCACCTCCTTATTTAACCAATGCCTACCCCTTCCCCACAAAATTATAAACTCCCTTTTCCAACCTACGAACATCCCTCCAACAAAGGTAAACTGCCGCCCTAAACCATAACTTACTGTATACTAATACATTCACCACAACAACTCTTTGTAATAAAGTTACCTCCTTCACTCCCCAACCCTTCATCCTATCCAAAGCTTTATCTACCACCTCCCTAGAATTCACCTCCTTGCCCTTACTAGATTACCACAAAACACTATACCACAAACTTTCAACTCCTCTCACGCAAGACCATCCCTCCCGTACCCCCAACGCTCCCCTATCCAACTTCCTACCTCTAACAAAACCGATTTACTCCTATTAACACTCATGCCGTCACCTTACCAAACCTCACCACCAAATCACTGATCCATCGTAAACATTCACTAGATGTTACCAAAAACGTGGTATCATCTACGTAACCTATTATTTCAGCCCCGCACCCCCCCTCCCCCTCCCTTGCTCCCCTTTCTCAACCAACCGAAAAAGGGTCCTGCAAAAACGCAAAAGGATCTGAGATAAAGGACATCCCTGACGAATACCTCTACCCATACTTACTGCCCAACTAATCCTGCCATTAATTTGTACCTTAAGCAATGCCTCAGCATATATAAGTCGAACCCAACCCACTATTTCCTCACCAAAACCCTGTCTCCTCATAATCTCCAACAATGCTCCCCTATGCACCCTATCATAAGCCATAGCCCAATCCAAACCTAACACACCTCCTTCACCACAATCTTCTATAAAACCCTTAATCCTCCTATGTCCCATTCTCATACTCCTCCCTGGGATCCCAAATTGCCCTCATGCAACCAACCCTTCAAACCCTCTTAAGCCTATTTGCCAAAATCTTTGCGAAAATTTTATAATCTGTGCACATCAAAGCAATTACTCTATAATCCTTAAGTCCCTTAGGTCCCTCACGTTTAGGGACCAACACCACCACCCCGGTTCTAACTGACTCTGCAAGCACCTCCCTCCCTCATTTCATTAAAAACCTTTACCAAAACCTCTCTCAACACATCCCAATACATTACATACACCTCACCAGGCAAACCATCAATCCCTGGTGTCTTCCCCATACGTAGTCCTTTACCGCCACCCAAACCTCCTCCTCAGTAATTACCCCACCTAACTCCCTCATCTCCTCACCACTCCTCTCCTCTATGCTACTTAACACTTCCTCCCCATACAAGCATCCCTCCTCCCTCATAAATTTTTTTCATACCACAATTCCGCATACCCACTCATCACAGTCGTACTTAAAACCCTACCCTTCTTATACCCCCCCAAATTGTCCTCAACTTCCAACGACCCTATTGTCATACCTTCTCTCCTCCTACGAAATTGCCTCAGAACCACCGCCGATGCCTTATCACCCCACAACACTTCATCCATGCCACTCCTGACTCTTAACGCTTGAAACCGATCATTCTGAATATCCCTTAAAGCTACCTTAATACCCTCCAAACTCTCTCCACTCCCTACCCCCCCTCCATCATCCCTCAATAACCCCTCTAAATACCGTTGATACCCAAATCATATCGCGCATCTTCCCTACCCACCTTTTCAAAAATCCTTAATGGCAAGTTTCCCACATTCATTCCACCACTTAGCCACCCCAACAATACCCCGACCCCCCACAAAACCTTCCACCACCCTCAAAATCCACCTGCCACGCTAGCCTCTTCAACATCCCTACATTGAGCTTCCAATAACTTTGAAACACCTGCACTGCCCCTCCCACCCTAATTGTGCCAAAACACCTTTATGGTCCGAAAACCAACATCTATGCATTCCACTTTCTCCACCGCCACTACTTTTGACACATATATCCTATCTAAACGGGCTGCATACTGTCCCCTACTAAACGTATACTCCACCAGGTTATTCCCACCTCCCACTACGTCCACCACCCCCACTGCACACAAAACCTCCCTCAAGATCCTCACAACTTGCCCCGAACCCCTCGGTTCCACATCCTTGAGTCTAATAATACAATTCCAATCTCCCCCTATGATAGCTACTTGAGGCAAACCCCTTAAAGCATAAATTAACTCTTCCCTCACAAAATTATCCTTCACACGCAAAATTGGTGCCGCGCATATAAACCCCAATAAAACTAACATTAACCACTCCCCATCTACCATCCACCCTAACCACTCTACCCCTCCTTCTTCCCATGACCCCAAAACAAAAGGACTACCCTCCCTCACCCCCACCCCACCCCCCTTTTAAGCCAGCAGACCCCCACAAAACCTGAAACCCTTCAGAAACAACTCATTACCCTTCCGAAAATTATGTTCCTGGAAAAATACTACGTCAATCTTAAACCTACATAAGGTATCCTCTACCCACCTACGCTTGACCTCATTCCTGAGGCCATTCACATTGATACTTAGACACCTGAATTTAAAGGCATTGGTTTACCCTTCTGTTTCGCTTGCTTCCTGTCATTCTTATCAGTTGATCCAACCTTAGTAACACACTTTTTATCACCTGCCACTTCCTTATTTACTCTGGTACTACCATTTCCTCTAATACCAGCCACATTACCACGTACCACCTCTGACCATACCTTTTCCCCGGTCTCTGCCCAGGAGTGAGGATGTCATTTTCCGCCTCCTCCCCAGTTCTCTTCTTGATTCCACCCTCTCCATTTCCTCCTCTACATCCTCCTGCTGTCTATGGACCTCCACATCCACCTGTACCACAGTCGCCGTAGCTCCACTACTTTCAATCTGGTCCAAAGAAGGCAGCAAAGTCTCCACCTCACCACCCACACCCCCATTCTCCAAATCCATACTCTCACCTCCCAACATCTCATTCAAATCCTCCAATATAGCAGCCTCATTTACCACACAATGATCATCCTCCTGTTGTTCCTCAGTCTCCTGAGGCGGCCGCTGATCCTCCAAATTCCTCTCTTCTCGAGTCTGCATCACTTCCTGTTCTGCCTGCTCCACTTCCTCACTCCACTGCCTTCCTTCCGGTTGACTTTCCATGGCACCATCCTCCAGTACCACGCCCTTACGCTCCTCCACACTCTTGCCTGCAGGTTCGCCATTCCCACGTCGTCGATCCTCCGTCTCCGCACACACTCAGCCGCCATATGTCCAGGCTGCCCACACAATCTACATGTACGCACCTGCCCTTGATATGTCACGTATACCTGTGTACGGAAACAATCCACCATTACATAAGATGGTATGGGCTTGCGCAATGTCATTTTTACTGAATAAGTTCCTCCAAAAGACCTGCATATAGCCCCTGCGCCCATCTGCCAATATTGACTGCATGAATGACACCAAATACCTTAAAAACGTCGCGGACGTCCTCCGTCCCATTTCAAAGGGAATATTCTGGACCTTAATCCATTTGTAGACAGCTGACACGTCCCGTAAACATACCTCTACACCAGGATTTACCATCATTCGTTGATCCTGATATGCGTCCACCACCCTTTGATATGCTTCCGTGCTTGCAGATTTCACAAACAGCCTCTTTGCACCGTTAATCGATATACCATAAAGATCTGCAAGTGTCACATGGTATGTGTCGCGAAGAACAGCAGGTAATATCACATCCGCATTCGTCGAGTAGACCGCTCCTTGTATAAACTCAACACATACTGTGTTAACTCGCCGCCGGTAGCCGTCCACCATCTTTGCTGAAAATATAATTTCCAACTGCTACCACCAGGGGCTGACCAACACGTCCGCACACCACCAGTGCTGGACGCGGAATGTTATAATAATTGATAACATTTCGTTAACCTCAACATGATCCCAAGCCACCAAAACCCTGCAGGGATGGGGATGTATAATCCATTTCTTATTACCTTATTCTTTAAATATATTAAAATTCATTATTTGTGAAAGGCAGGTGAAGACCTGATTGATATATAAGGTGTTGGTATAGGGCGAGATGAGGTGACTAAGGTCTGGAGCTTATCAGTGTTGTCATGTATTTACTCTCCAGTGGTAAAGTCTGTTGGACCATTCAGCCTGGTAATGAACCATGAACCAGGTGTCAAGAAGAACATCATACCGTTAAGTGTATCCAATGTACCAGTTTTATTTAGAGCCCCGTGTAGAGGAAAGTGTTCAACTCTTTGATAGTCTTGTTGTCTGGTTAGTAGGCTCTGAGAAGACTGACATTAATTAACAGTCAGGTGTGTGTGTGTGTGTGTGTGTGTGTGTGTGTACATTCATTCATTCATTCCTCCACAGGTGTGAGGAAGGGCTGTCTGTTACTTAGCTGGGCAATTATAAGTCCCAGGGTAGCAGTGAGTGTACTCGACTAGTTATGTTTACAAGGGTTCATTCGTACCTTCTGGCCCCGTCTCTGCACAACTATTGATTGGTGTTGCACTTATCATACAATGAAAAACATATACAAACTTCTTAATATTTTCTTCAACAGTTGAAAAATAAATATTGTGAAAGCTACGCATTTCGAATTAGTGTGAATGTTATACAAGGAGTGAATATTCTCTTACTTTTAAAAGAGCCTTGCCAAATAACAGTTGCCAAGAAGAAAATGTGAGGAAGGGAAATTTAGTTCGTCAGGGAAAATTTCCCTTGATTCTTGTAGTAGTTACATGATCCAGCTTAGTGGAGCTTTTGCCCAGGGCTTTTACCTGGCTTATTGATCCATCCTGTAAAAAAGAGCATTTTTAGATATATATATTCAATCCCCATTTAAAAGTAAAATTGAGCTTTGGAGTAGTCTAAAAGTGGATTAATATTTTTAATGATGACAGTGGGTGTTACCAGCCAAAAATAATACAGGACAAATTAACGTATTAAATATATGGCATACAAATAAAGCTCTTAATGCCACTACCAACACGCAAGTTTATCAAGACTTAAGTATTATTGTGTAAATACATGAAGTACAGGCCAACACCACTGAACGCTAGAAGCTAGATCACCCAGCAACAGTAGAAGACAACACCCTGCAGACACACGCAGATAAGTGGCCAACCTCGTATCCCTGGCACCACTACCAGCATCAACTACCACATTTCACTACCCCCTTTCCCTATTCCCTCTGTTGTCAGGAGCCACTAGCCTCTAGTTTGGCTCCTCTACTTCATATAGAGGGGAGAAACATAGCTGACACTACGTTAGAAAAATGTTTTTTTTTACTATGATACTCAGTGAAGTTGTACACAATGTGTAGTTTAATGTTTATTCTCCAAAACCTGTAGAAACAGGTTTTGGAGAAACCTGTAGAAACTATTTTTTTTAAATTAACTTTCATAATTTGCCTTGCTTATTAAATAATAATTTTTTGTGCAATTTTATTTATACGTTTATTAAGCTTTCATTACTCACCCCTTCCCCCGAGATTTTTATTTTGTTTTACCCCATTTGGGGTAATTGACCCGGTTCCCCGATCTAGGATCCTGAGAGGAAACACCTCGCCTCACAGTTGCTGGCTCGTGGCGGCAAGGTCATTTAATAAAGCATCATCAGAATGTGGGCTTTGGGAAGGTGCTTGACACGTGTGTCGTGGAGTGATGCTCTACACTTTGAGGGTGAACACAGTCCAAGTATTGAATATTAAACATGAGTAGTCCCGCTAACCTAGCGATTACAAAAAAGTTGATGTAATAATATGGGGCTGCCTAGCCAAGCAACCTGTAGTATGACTGTAGTCTTCAGGTAGTCATCGCCCTATCTTCACACGCGCACGCACACACGCACACGCACCCCACGCACGCACCCGCACCCACCACGCGCCCGCACCCACCACGCGCCCGCACCCACCACGCGCACACGCACCCACCACGCACCCGCACCCACCACGCACACGCACCCACCACGCACCCGCACCCACCACGCACCTGCACCCACCACGCACCGGCACCCACCACGCACACGCACCGGCACCCACCAGCGGATTGCATCCGGCTTTCACCAAGCCGTACACGACACCGGCACCAAGCACGCACACGCACCGGCACCCACCACGGAAGAACCGGCAATACCGAGAACACGGACTGGCACCCACCACGCACACGTAAGCACCAAAGAGTGCACAGGCACCGGCACCCACCAAAATTCGCAAAAAACAGCACCGGCAACCATCACGTAATCGCACACGGCACTCTACCAGAATGAACCCCCCCCCCCCCCCCCCCCCCCCCCCCCCCCCCGCCACCCACCACGCACACGCACCGCCACCCACCACGCACACGCACCGCCACCCACCACGCACACGCACCGCCACCCACCACGCACACGCACCGCCACCCACCGGCACCCACCACGCACCGGCACCCACCACGCACCCACCACGCACACGCACCCACCACGCACATGCACCCACCACGCACATGCACCCACCACGCACGCACCCACCACGCACGCGCGCGCACACGTACGTGTCTCAGCAAAATGGCAAGCTGGATTTTGAAATCTTCTTAAAGCATTTACATCCTAAGACCAGTGTAACTTTTGTAATGGTGATCATCAAAGACTGGAGCTTTATATTGTGGCTTCAAGACAAGACAGAGTTGCACACGAAGTACACTTGATGAAAAAATCCCTAATTTTCAAAAAAACAGTGGAAGATAACTCTAATATTAATTATGGTGCTAGAAGTACTGCTGGAGAACATAGGATATGTTAGGGACCCTAACCTAACTGCAATAAAAGTAATGAAATAAGGTAGTAGTCAAAAAGGAACCTGCAGACACTTATCTTTCTGGTTATAATGGCTGCATAAATTTGCAACAATATCAATAGCCAGGCTGGTCAGACATTCATTCAAGTGTAATCTTGAGCAACACGTAGGAGTGCTCGTTTAGGAAGTGAATGAATATTGTGTGTGTAGAGGGAGAAAGATGCAGCGAGTGTGAGGGAGTGACAAAGTGGTACACACTTCCCGGACACCGTTAACAGCGACCTGTGGCCCGGGGAGGAAGACTGGCAGCAGAGAGGGAGGGTGAAGGGAAAGGGGAAGTGAGAAGCAAGCAACGGGGGAGTTGGGAACGAGGAGGTAGTGGGGAAGAAGGTAAATAGAGGAATGGGACGTCAGTGAGGGAGCGATGGGGAGCAAGGAATGACGGAGGTGTGGGAGAAGAGGAGCAGGGAAAATGGGGAGCCAGGGAGTGTGGGGGTGGGAAGGAAGGTCTTAGGGAAGCAAGGAAGACAAGCAAGGGAAAAACAAAGTTGGGGAGGCAGTGAGCAGCAATGAAAGGAGGGCGGAGTAGGAAGCAAGCAGGGAAGGGAGGGCGGGAGTAGGAAGCAAGCAGGGAAGGGAGGGCGGGAGTAGGAAGCAAGCAGGGAAGGGAAGGCGGGAGTAGGAAGCAAGCAAGCAGGGAAGGGAGGGCGGGAGTAGGAAGCAAGCAAGCAGGGAAGGGAGGGCGGGAGTAGGAAGCAAGCAGGGAAGGGAGGGCGGGAGTAGGAAGCAAGCAGGGAAGGGAAGGCGGGAGTAGGAAGCAAGCAAGCAGGAAGGGAGGGCGGGAGTAGGAAGCAAGCAAGCAGGGAAGGGAGGGCGGGAGTCGGAAGCAAGCAAGCAGGGAAGGGAGGGCGGGAGTCGGAAGCAAGCAAGCAGGGAAGGGAGGGCGGGAGTCGGAAGCAAGCAAGCAGGGAAGGGAGGGCGGGAGTCGGAAGCAAGCAAGCAGGGAAGGGAGGGCGGGAGTCGGAAGCAAGCAAGCAGGGAAGGGAGGGCGGGAGTAGGAAGCAAGCAAGCAGGGAAGGGAGGGCGGGAGTAGGAAGCAAGCAAGCAGGGAAGGGAGGGCGGGAGTCGGAAGCAAGCAAGCAGGGAAGGGAGGGCGGGAGTCGGAAGCAAGCAAGCAGGGAAGGGAGGGCGGAGTAGGAAGCAAGCAAGCAGGGAAGGGAGGGCGGGAGTCGGAAGCAAGCAAGCAGGGAAGGGAGGGCGGGAGTAGGAAGCAAGCAAGCAGGGAAGGGAGGGCGGGAGTAGGAAGCAAGCAAGCAGGGAAGGGAGGGCGGGAGTCGGAAGCAAGCAAGCAGGGAAGGGAGGGCGGGAGTAGGAAGCAAGCAAGCAGGGAAGGGAGGGCGGGAGTAGGAAGCAAGCAAGCAGGGAAGGGAGGGCGGGAGTCGGAAGCAAGCAAGCAGGGAAGGGAGGGCGGGAGTCGGAAGCAAGCAAGCGGGAGGGAGGGAGGGAGGGAGGGAGGAGGAGGAGGGAGGAGGGAGGGAGGAGGGAGGGAGGGCGGGAGTAGGAAGCAAGCGGGGAGGGAGGGAGGGAGGGAGGGAGAGAGGGCGGGCTGTTTTGAGGGAAGGGAGGAGGGAGGGAGGGAGGGAGGGAGGAGGGAAGACGGGGGGAGGGAGGGAGGGAGGGAGGGAGGGGAAGGCTAGTGAGAGTATCAGCAGACAGTCAGTCTTCGGCCCCTGCTTCCTTGTGCTCCGTGCCTCTATACTACATGTCTTTATCATGTATATCACCACTTCTCCTCTCTCCCTCCAACACTATATGTTAACCAGTATTTTATAAATGTAGTGCATATACCTGGTCTTAACTTCGGTATTCCAGTATCTTGGATGTCTCATCGCCGCCGCCATCGTTGCTGTTACCGCCGCTATTACTGCTGCTGTTGCCTCATTTTTTTTTTTTACGGTTACACACCTATGTGATGTGAACGGTTTTGCAAATAAATGGTGGCAGCTATTTTTTTTATAAAGGATAGTGAAGATTTTCTTTGTCTACCTCGAGGGTGTTCCGGGGGCCAAAGCTCCCACGGTCAAGTTCTTGACCAGGCCTCCTGGTGGATCCAGTTCCTCCTTTAACTACTTGTAGTCTTTGATATGGTGTGATTTGTGTATTCTCGTATGTATCTACAACGAACTACTTTTATAACCTGGCCGCAGGGAGGGCTGCGAGAGTAGAAAAAAACCTCTAAATAGGTAGTGAGTGAGTATGCTGCTTCTGCTGTTGCTGCTTCTGCTGCTGCTTTTTGAGACACGTTTCTTTGTACGGCTTATTCATTGTTTGTAGAGACATTAAAATAGATTGGACAGGTTGGGTGAGAGTTGAACTTGTCCGGCAGGAGCCAGTAGGCCTACAGTGTTCTCTTTTCACTTAAGAGTTCGTATATTTTAAATCTTGCTGGCAAATCCTCGTTAGAACACTACCACTCAGTGTTATTATTTGACAATGTGGACTCCCAGCACACCAACCACAGCAGATCTCCTCCCCAGAGCTGGCCATCATGAAACTCTAGTCCTGCTGGAATGTCATATCCTGGAATGTCGTATACCTGCTTAAAGTATTATCAAGTCGATGATGGTCCAGAATTGATCGAAATATCGTCTAGTGTCCATTTTCAATTTTGGGTTATGTGAATTGTTGCTAAAATATTGGGCAGAAGGTATCAATGTTCTTTATTCTATTAACAACATAAAGCACCCACGTCAGGAGAGGATACCCAGCTCGGGTACGAGGCGGATGTTTAACCCCTCTGAGCAAGTAAGTCATCATATGACTAACACCTACCCCGGTAGACCTTTTTTCCTGATGAAGACAACACCATTACCAGCATCCCTCGCATGTGCATCTCCTGCTATCCTCACTACAATGACAATACACCCCATCAATCCTCTCCCCTCTCTTTACCTGGCTACACCTACACCTTACCACTACAGTTCGTCCCCGTGTGACTCTAGATCCCGCGCTCTGCTCTCATGTTACCCTCCTCAGTCTCTCCCCTTCACTTGCCCTATCTTCTCTCTGCCAGTCTTCTTTATACTCCTCACCTCCCTTCATACTTTTTACTGCATCCGTACACCTGCGCAACCCCTCCTCCCTTTCCCGTCTCCACTTGCACCCTCCCTCTCTACCTGCTCCACTTTCTCCCTCCACTCCGTGTGTGTGTGTGTGTGTGTGTGGGGGGGGGGGCAACGTGCGTACGTAACCAGTGGGAGTTGGAGCAGGTTGTATTGATGTTTATTTTAAGAGGTGATGTAGCAGCGGGGAGGAAGGTGAGCCATTATAAAGTCCAGTGTGTGGAGGAAAGACAACCCCCACCACCACAGCCATCACCCCCACCCAGGTGTGGCTACCTGTAGTCACTTTTGGGGGTCGCCGCCCCGTGTAGAAAAGAAAACACCACAGTTCCCCCCATCCCTTTATGTGGTGGAGTGTGGTGTTAGTTGTTATAATATCTATTAGTTAAAACATCTACCAGAGAATACGGTCCTGACGCCTCTGTTTCTTATCCTCACAGCAGACATGCGTAAAAACATTCGCAGTAGGGGGCGCCATTAGTACACTAAGAGAAAACACTAAGTGTCCGGGACCCAAGACTGTTCGACAGCCTCCCACCAGGCATAAGGGGAATTACCAATAGACCCCTGCCTTCCTTAAAGAGGGAGCTGGACAGATACCTAAAGTCAGCACCCGATCAGCCGGGCTGTAGTTCGTTCATTGGACTACGTGCGGCCAGCAGTAACAGCCTGGTTGATCAGGTCCTGATCCACTGGGAAGCATGGTCAAAGACTGGGCCTCGGGGGCGTTGACCCCCGGAACACCCTCCAGGTAGATTATTTGTGGATGATACCAAAAGAAGCATGAAAATCGCCTCGGTGGAAGACAAACGCACAAAAAATGAAGATATAAGCCTTGTTTACCAGTGGAGAACATGACCTTTGATATACCTTTGAAGAGTTTCGAGAGTATCTACTCTCTGAGCCCGGCCATGGGCCAGGCTCGTCTGGTGCTTGCCTGGTCAACCAGGCTGTTGCTGCTGGAGGCAGTAGTCATTCAGCTGCTTAAATATGGAATGAATGACGGACTCGAAAAGGACACTGTATACAAAACCCAAGAGGATCATCAACTAGCATGAAAAGAACTCATGAAAATGTAACCAGGTTCCCCAGTATTTTTTCATAATTCCCACCAAGGCACGATTTCGGTGTCATGGTAGGCTTCACGGTTCCCTACCTTGACACGGAAATCCTGCCTTGGCGGGAGTTATGAAAAATACAGAGAAACCTGGATACATTTATTAAGTATAAAAATGGGAGAACAAGTACCAGCTACAAATTTTTTGTTAAAAACTTGAATGAGCCAGAAATGATGTGTAGAGTTAACATTACATAATATAAATATTAATGATGCTGGAATTGTCTGCTACACCACTACCTGCATAGCATCTCCATGATAAACATGTTACTTTATATCCTGTATAATATTGTACTTGCAGTAGGTAGTTGTGTGTGTGTGTGTGTTAGCCCGCTGAGTGGTTGGTGGGTTGGGAGGCTTCCACTGCCACCTCCACTTAGTGCCATTCTTATTTGTCACTGCTCCACACACCCCTTTCTCCTTCTCTTCCCTCCCCTCACGCCTTCTTACTGTCCTCCTTGTACCTTCCCTCCATCCCTATTACACATTTCACCCATCTTTCCCTTCACCTTTCTCGCTTATGTCTTCCACACAGGTACACTCCTTTACTATCCTTCCCACACCCACCCTCCTTCCCCACTTGTTTCAAACGACCCCCAGCCACTCTACACTCAACATACCGTTCACTGTGTAGTGTGTTTGTGGTATGGGGGTGGTGTTTTGGTGGGGGTGGCATGATAGTGAGCTGCACCTTCAGAGTGGGAGGGGCCCAGTTTACCGTCGAGTGATGGTGTGGAGACTGGGGAGGAGGGGGGGTTATCGTAGCTCACAGCTGGATCCATTTAAACACTGCCTCCTTGTGTGTGTGTGTACGTGTTCCCACAGAGGATCAGGTTTCCACTCCTGCCCTCGCCTCTCAACTTTCAATCGACTGACCTTATTGATTTCTATCCTTAGTGGACTTATCTGTCATATCTATAGCCGAGTAGTAGAGCGTTCTGCTCAAGACATGATTCACTGTTGTGGGTCTCATCCTGGGGAAACCTGTAGACGATTTCGGGGGTTACCTCTTCCCTGGCACGGTCCCAGATCATCATCATTTGCAGCTGACACTAAAATAAGCATGAAAGTCACTACGGTAGAAGACGCTGAAAAATTACAGGAGGACATAAGCAGGGTCTTCCAGTGGGCAGTGGAGAACAACATGACGTTCAATGGTGATAAGTTTCAGCTGCGTAGGTATGGAAAAAATGAAGAACTCAAAAGGAACACTATATACAAATCGCAAGAGGGTCACCACATAGAACGAAAGGAACACGTTAAGGACTTGGGAATAATTGTCTGCTGATCTGTCTTTTAAAGACCATAACAAGACAAAGATCACAACAGCCATGAAGATGACGGGGTGGGTATTGAGAACTTTCAAAACAAGGGAAATAATGCCGATGGTGACACTCTTCAAATCGCTAGTGCTCTCTCACTTAGAATACTGCTCTGTGCTGACGGCCCCGTTCAGGGCAGGAGAAATATCAGAGCTGGAACAAATTCAGAGATCGTTTACGGCTCACATTGAGCCATTGAAACATCTAAATTATTGGGAACGCCTTCAAGTCTTGAACATGTACTCATTGGAGCGGAGGAGAGAGAGATGCATGATAATATATACTTGGAAAGTACTTGAGGGCCTGGTCCCAAATCTGCACACTGCCATAACAACATACTGGAGTGAGAGATATGGGAGGAAGTGTAAAATAAACCCAGTGAGGAGCAGGGGTGCGGTGGGGACAAAACGGGAGCACTGTATTAACATCCGGGGTCCCAGATTATTCAACATCTTATCAGAAGATATCCGAAACATCGCTGGAACCAGTGTAGAAGCCTTTCAAGAGGAAACTGGACAAGTATCTTCATCGGGTGCCAGATCAACCAGGCTGTGATGGATATGTGGGGCAGCGGGCCTCCAGCAGCAACAGCCTGGTTGATCAGGCAAGCACCAGACGAGCCTGGCCCATGGCCGGGCTCAGAGAGTAGATACTCTCGAAACTCTTCAAAGGTAAGGCCTCCTAGTTGATGAACCAGTCATCCATAGGCCGCGACTCTATAGTAATTAAAGTTTGGGCTATTTTGTATTAATGACCTTAAGGATATCTTCATGTACATTGTGTGTGTGTCTGTGTCTGTCTGTGTCTGTCTGTGTGTCACACTGGAAAGAAAACGTGATATGCTGATGTGATACGTAGACAGATTTTGCAAAGACGTCTGACAAATGCGATCATGGGGTGATTGCACACAAAATGAGTCGTAGACATAACTGGGAAGGTAAGCAGATGGATTTTCATGTTTCTAACGCAGAAAGCAGTGCTAGTAAACAGCAAAATCCAGCATTAGTGACGTAAAAAGCAAAGTACCCCAAGGCACTGTCCTGGTGCCTCTCCTATTTCTTATCCTCATAGCGGACATAGATAAAAGCACACGTCACCTTGGTAGAAGACATTTAAAAATTGCAGGAAGATATAAGGAGGGTTTTTCAGTGGGCAGTGTAGAACAACATGACGTTAACGGTGGTAAGTTCCAGCTGCTTAGGTATGGAAAGAATAAAGTATTCAAAAGGGACATTACATAGAAAACTCAAGAGGATCATCAAATAGAACGAAACGAACACATTAAAGACCTGGGAGTAATTATGTCAACTGACCTTTCTTTCAAAGAACACAGTAAGACCAGTGTAACGACAGCCAGAAAGATGACGGGGTGGATAATGAGTTTTTAAAACGTCTCGGCATACTATACCAATGGTGACACTTCAAATCGCTTGTGCCCTCTCATTTGAAATATTGCCCAGTGTTGACGGCTCCGTTCATGACAGGAGAAATATCAGAGCTGAAACAAACATAAATAGTTTATTGCCCGCATAGAGCTAATAAAGCATTTAAATTACTGGGAACGCCCCAAGGTCCTAAATTCTTAGATTTAATAAATATTCGGGTATGTACACGTGAAATTCTGAGAAGCTGAGAAATCTGGGTCGTGGGACCTCATAGATGCATGCCACTGGTATCTGTTTTTGTTCTACTCCAACGCCTCCGTCATTGATAAGACAGATCAAACCAGGTTGTTGGTGCTTACATTCCCAGTACCACATAGCCATTGACAGCCCAGTTGATAAGACATCTCATGTAGAAACTTGTGCAAGTTTCCTTGTGTAGACTTGCACTTGTAGTCTCAACTCGGGTGACATTGTTATGTTGGTGATATTATACCAATTTGATATTTACAGTAATTGAGTGAAACACTAACAACCAGGTGTACAAAAGTTTTCACACAAGGCTACTCTAGTTTCAGCCAGGGGTTGTCTGGTCTGGTCTGGCCAATTGGTCATTAATCACAGGGTCACGTGGATCACTGACTCGGGCGTCAACAACTTAATTGGTTCATAGTGCGAGAAGGTAAGGAGGGTGTTGTTTCTTCACTGTGCACACTATAAACTACTTTAATGCAGAGAGCATTCATAGTATGCCGCCAGTCTCTAAAACTGACTTATATGGAATGCCTACAATCTGTTCTAGTTTCAAATTGTTCTTCCTGTAATGAGAGTAAAAAAAAAAAATTACACCTGGGCATGGCTGAAGAAACTGCACACACATCCTACTGAGTTACATAACTCCGTACAAGAGCGGAACACTTAGCAGATGATGTGAAACACTCCTAATGAAAAGTAAGGATGCAGTAAGTACACTAGCAGGTAACTGGAAGTGTAAATATCAAGGAAATTACGCTGTCTTCAAGAAGAAACTTAGTACATTAACCAACATGTTGGTGCGAGTCTGGTTCTCGGGATGGGGAATAGGTAGATGCTTCCTGGACCTACCACCAAGCGGGTACCTAATAAGGTATTTAAATCAGGTAGATCATTAGCATAAAAAATCTTGAGGTCGCTTGCACATGGTTCTCGACAACCTTGACAATTACATTGATATCCACAGCTGTGGAAACG
>WNWK01001111.1:82500-232500 GCA_009830355.1 Cherax destructor | reverse complement strand
CCCGAACGTGTACGAGTGGCACCACACACCATTCACAGTCAGTGTGCCATTGTTTCTGAGCGAGTGAACATCGCCCTATGCGTTCATACGATACATTTCATAATATTCCATTCTTTTTTGTGCTTGCAACTGCTAAATAAGCCACCATGGGCCCAAAGAAAGCTTTTAGTGCCAACCCTTTAGTAAAGACGGTGAGAAACACGATAGAATTAAAGAAAAAGATTTTAGAAAAATACGAAAGTGGTAGTGGTGGTGGTAGTGGTGGTGGTGGTGGTGGTGGTGGTAGTGATGGTGGTAGTGATGGTGGTAGAGGGTCTCATTGTTTTCTGTATGTAAATCTATATTTCATGTAAAAAAAAAATATTTTTTGTTAATACTTTTGGGTGTCTGGAATGAATTAATTGGATTTACATTATTTCTTATGGGGAAAGTGGTTTTGAAAATCGTAAATATTGAATTTCATCAGACTCTCTGGAACGGATAAATTACGATAATCAAGGGTCCACTGTGTGTGTGTGTGTGTGTGT
This sequence comes from Cherax destructor, assembly GCA_009830355.1. Classification (NCBI taxonomy): domain Eukaryota; kingdom Metazoa; phylum Arthropoda; class Malacostraca; order Decapoda; family Parastacidae; genus Cherax; species Cherax destructor. The sequence continues at coordinate 231,973 of WNWK01001111.1, read as the reverse complement.
AAATACTATATAACTTTTGTGTTTGCATGTATGTATAAGTAATGTACAGTATGTACATACGGTGGTCCCCCCTGTAACGAAAAAACTTCATCCCAGAAGCCTGCTCAAGTGCCATTACCGAACGAATTTACTCCCTTAAGGAATAATGTCACGTAGGTTAGTCTATTTCAGGCTCCCAAAAATACACTTCCACAAGCACTTACAATATTATACTCACATAATTGTACAATTTCCGGGGTGTTTGTTACTCTGGGGACTACTGTATATGTATTCATGTACTGTAAATGCTAGCTGCTCATGAAACTCAGACTGGTTATGTCTTTAATCAATTCCTTAATTTCATGTGTAAAATTTAACTAATTGACATGTTTCCTTCATTTTAGGGTCTTGAAGAAGATGACGACAGACATTAGTGTGGGGGTCCGATGGGACCCCCTCAAGCAGGAAGAAGTGATCGAAGACTTTGATTACGATGGTGGAAATTCCTCCTCCAGACTATTCGAGAGATCAAGGATCAAAGCCCTTGCTGGTGAGACCATGACGAAATTACTTTTTTGATGTAATTAATCAGGGGGAGAAGGGAAGGAATACCCTAAAAGTTTTTCCATCAAATCTTTAATTTGTCGATAACTTGAGTATGCATCTTCCAATGAAATTCAAGCTTTCAAATGATGGTTTTTATTGTAATTATTGGTGCAGTTTCTTATTTGTCAATTTTAGACCCTATAGAACCACTTGTTTAATTATTTCTAGGAAAAAAAATCTAAAGTATGGAAACGTACTAAGAAAACTGTAAAGATGACTTCACAGCTGAGAGACTTGACTGACTGCTAGAAGGGGAAAAGGTAGAATCTCTTAACAGTCAGATTATACTGCAGTGCCACTTGCATATTTTTAATTATGAAAAAAACATAAAAAAACATTTATGTGTAGAATTTATATGAAGAATAGTCACAGTACTGTGGTTGGAACAATTCACCAAAAACTTGCATTAGGTGAGGAACCTTTTGAAGATGCTTTGGTCAGTGGTGCACATTATAAAGTCCAGGATGGTCCAGAACATCATAAGGTTCCTTTTCTAAGTGCAGGTTTTAGCAAGTAGAATTTATGAACAGTAATGTTCAATTTATATATGATCATTCAATGTGTATGGTTTATTAAAGTTTCAAGTATTTCTAGGGGAAAGTGAATTTCATTTAGCTTTCTGAAAAATTAAATCTGCAATAGATGCACCCATTTATTTCTTCGTTATGGTCACAGTACACTGCTATACATAACCCACTTTTGTTCCCCTCCACCCTGGAATGTTCTGAATATCGGAAGACTGTTTCGGGGTTCAATGTCCCCATGGCTCGGTCCCCAGACCAGTCCTCCTGCTGGGGGATGCCTGATTAACCAGGCTGTTGGTACTAGCCACATTCAGTCCAAAGTAAGCACCACTGATTTGCTGATCATGAACTGACTTGAGGAACTGTGCATGTCTGTGTCTGTTTGTGTGTGTGAGAGAGAGAAAGAAATAACTTTATTTCACCTGCATTATTCTTTGCCTATTTGTTAATTTTAAATTTTTTTAACATTTCTTGTGCCACAAGTCTGTCCAACCATACCCATGCCTTAGCCAGATTTCTTGTAGAAAAGTATGTACTGTAGCATACATGAGTGTTGTGGGTTTTCCTGTTTAGAGAAGTCTCATCCTCTGGCTGCTACTAGTTCTACTTTACTGTTTACACCATGGTTACTTTCCACTGTACATGCCTGTTGACACTATGTGAATTATGATGACATTTTGGTACAACCTGGACCATTAACTAGTCTGAGTGTGTCGTCCATCGAAGATGCAGCTGATCTTCAGGTGGATATATATAGTTCCGGTGGGCCTCAGACAATACTAGCGCATTTTATAAAGACAAGTCTCATTTACTTCACTATTTAAGAATGGAGGAAATAGACTAGCAGAATACAGGCCAAAATAAAATCATTCAGTAGAAAGTCCCATGTGTGAGGCTCAAGAATAATGTCAGATTTTTGCATTCGAGGATAACTGTTGCCATTACTATGGCAAGAAAAATGATAGTTTGGATAACTAGAACTCTCAAGATGAGATGCTGAGCCAGTGATGTCACATGTTCCTGCCAGGCTGGAAAACTGCTGTATACTAATGGTCAACTTCAAAGTAGACAAGATTGCTGAGCTGGAAAACTGAGAACTCCCTGCTCACATACACTCAGTCAAGCATCTGAACTACTGGAAGCCCTTGATGTCCCTTCAGCTGTATTCTTGCATTGTAAGTGAGTAAAGTCCATAATAATTTGCATCTTGAAAATCCTGGAGGGACTAATCCCAAACTTAAACACCAGTATCACTTCTTACGACAAGAGACTGCATACAGTGCAAAACACCTCCACTAAAAAGCAGGGGTGCGATGATTACTTGAGAGAGAACTTGATGGGGTGTTAGAGGTCCCAAACTCTTCAATGCCCTCCCTCTATGCATAAGGAAAATCACCAAAAAATCTCTGGTTGTCTTTAAGAGAGATGAAAAAGTTCCTCAAATCAGTGCCTGACCAGCTGGGCTGCAGTTTCTACGATGGACTGTCTGCTGCCAGCAGTAACAGCCTGATCAGTCAGGCCTTGATCTTCCAGGAGGCCTGGTCTGGAAGTGGGCCGCATGGCTGTGGACACTCAGAAATGTCCATTGGATATCCTTCAGGTATCAGGTAGTGTATTTATGTACATACATATTGTAGAAATACCAAAAATTTAATGGCACTTGTACATGTTGCTGATAAGTGTAAAAGTCCAGTAATTAGTGTAGAGTACATAGTTAATTAAGTAGTCCTCCTGTATACTAGCATTATATAATGCACTGTACTTTCCCTCATTCACAGTAATGATAACATTTAGGGCAGTTGCTCCATGATTAAATGTAATCTCTGATTCATAAAATGTAATCTTAACAGTTTAGATTAGAAAACACTTCATTTGACGTGGAGGAAGATGTTGCTAAAATATTGTAAATATATTAGTCCTGTACTATTTTAATTGTCTAACTTTTGATGCTACTTCTAATTATTATTTTCACCAAAAAATTATTGAACTTGTGTGTCTGTTGATATTTCTTTCTCCGTGAATTTAATTACTGTAATGTGTTATTAAAGTTATTGTCGCAGGGGCAGCTTTATGGTGATAAGGATGATAAGTTAGTGAACAAGAGTATGTACTCAGTTACCAGCAGCAGCACTGGTGCTCACCTCTGCCACTGACTAGTTGGAGTGCACTCGTTAAACTTTACATAGTAAAATCCTTTCTTCAGTGTGTGGCGTTATCAGCATGAACATCCTGTTTTTATATATAGTACGTCAGTGAGTGTTTGTTAACCAGACCAGATGGATGGTTGTGTTTTGGTGAAAACTAACAAATTTAATAACAGGTGTTAAATGTGTGAACCTGGTTAAAAAAAAAAAGTTGCACAGTATTGTAATGGCAGACCACCATGCAGTGGCAGATAAAGAGCATGTACAAGACTTAAGTAGTCAGCTTAATGAGCAGCAAGCAAGGAGACAAACTCAAATAAACATGGAGGAACAGCAGATTAAGGAGAGAAGTGAATGGAATGTCTCCCTTATTGATGCTTGGACAGAGTCCCTTGGGGATTTGGAGGGTCAAGTTCTCACTGTGGGGTCATCCAACGTTGCTCATTGTGAAGTGGTGTCCACTGAAGAGAAATGCAGTAAACACCTTGATGCAGCTATAAATTTTAATTTACCTGATGCTATGTTTTGCGCCACGCTTGAGTCTGATAGTAGTAGTGCACGTGAAAGCAAAAGCAGTGTGTCATCGGAGCCTTCCAATGACCCTACTCGACTCGTAAGGAACACTGAAACAGTTACTGATAAAAGCAGCACTAGTGAACATTCTGATAATTGTTTTGAAGAAACCTTGGATAGTTTTCCAGATGTACTAAAGAGTGAAAGCGATGCAGACAGAGAGACTGTGTTAAAGGAATCTGCTTCACCCAGCTGTATCAGCCCATCTGACAAATCTCCTACATCCCTATTGGGTAGTAAGGATGGGGTCAAATTTGAGCTCTCGCACTGGTCCGCGTATAGTGGGCGCCCTCAGTCAGTGCGTCTTATTAAGGTTGAAGCCAAGAATGTTAAAAGAACATCAAGTTATAATACAGATATACAAAACAGGTATATAGCTTCCATGGAGCATCACATTAAACAACTCAAAGGTAATTTAATTGCATTTATGCAGCACTAGAAGGTTGGTGCCATTGAACTCTGAATAGTATATGAATTCAAATGATAATTTTCTTTTGGCTTTATGGATGATGTGTTAAAAGATGCATTTGTTTAATCATACTCTGAGGTAGGAATAGGATGAAAGGAATTTTTTTTTATATGTTTTGAATGATTTTGATATTTGAAAGATAGTGGACTCCCCCCCTCCTCTCTCTCTCTCTTTCTGTTTGTGTGTGTGTACGTACATACTTACTCACCTAGTTATGGTTGCAGGGGCCAGAGTCATAGCTCCTGGCCCTGCCTCTTCACTGGCTGCTACTGGGTCACTCTCCCTGCACCATGAGCTTTATCATACCTCTTCTTAAAACTATGAATGGATCCTGCCTCCACTACATCGCTTCCCAAACTATTCCACTTCCTGACTACTATGTGACTGAAGAAATACTTCCTAACATCCCTGTGATTCATCTGAGTCTTCAACTTCCAACTGTCCCCTTGTTGCTGTGTCCCATCTCTGGAACATTCTGTCTTTGCCCACCTTGTCAATTCCTCTCAGTATTTTATATGTCGTTATCATGTCTCCCCTATCTCTCCTGTCCTCCAGTGTTGTCAAGTTGATTTCCCTTAACCTCTCCTTGTAGGACATACCCCTTAGCTCCGGAACTAGTCTTGTTGCAAACCTTTGCACTTTCTCTAGTTTCTTTACGTGTGTGTGTGTGTGTATTTTAGTAATGGTTTCAATGTTCTCCCCAACTCCTTGACTTGGTCTCTTGCCCAAATAACAAAAAACAAGTCCTGGGTTACAATATAAGAGAGAAAAGGGTGATTAATTAAGAACAAAGTGGAGAAAGATAGGAAGAGATTATGCAGAGGTGTTGGTACAAATTAGTAGTGTTCTGAAGGGACTTTACACATGCCAATCTACTTATGAATCTACCTAAATTGTAAAGGTTTCATAAGCTTGATTATTCCTGCATCAGTCTTTGATCAGCTTGCTGTTGCTTGTAGCTTCCCCTATCATTAGTGTTACAAATGGAGGTACTTTTCATTAACTATTATCAAATTCAGTTCAAGACAGTTAAGGATTTGTTGTTACTGCAATTGCAGATTGCATTTGCAATTCTTTCAGTGTTGTAAACATGTGAAAGGCAAGAAAAATAACTGATGGGCCATATGTTGTGTATAAAATGATATGTTAAATATAAAGTATTTTCAAATTCACGTGTACAAACAGCAACACACATTTATCAAATAATGAAATAAATTTTCTTTTTTTAAAAATGTTATGTCTAAAAGTCAGTCAGTGAATAATGTAGCCACTCAGTGAATAGTGTTACACTGATACTCTACCTTCCATAACCATAAATAGGTTAGTACATACATGTGTGAGCATACACACACAGGATGATTTTTTTAACTAACAATTTTCTAAAGCATATGCTCTTTTCCAAAGTATAGTACTGTATAGATGAGCAAAACATGTGTGCAACAATTTGGTATCTTTATTGATGCAAGATATTGATCGAAGATATGGAAATGTAAAGGAAGATGTAAAGCCAAGCTGCCCAAGTTCTACATGAAGAGAGAGAACAGTATAGATTTTATCACACTGGCCATCTGCCACAGAGGTAGGGTGACCAGAAAGTGGAAATTCTTTCATCACCATTCACTCGATTACTGTTTTGTCAGAATAATATTAACATCATAGCTTTATACCTTTGATATACCTTTGAAGAGTTTCAAGAGTATCTACTCTCTGAGCCCGGCCATGGGCCAGGCTCGTCTGGTGCTTGCCTGGTCAACCAGGCTGTTGCTTCTGGAGGCCCTCTGCCCCACATATCCATCACAGCCTGGTTGATCTGGCACCCGATAAAGATACTTGTCCAGTTTCCTCTTGAAGCCTTCTACACTGGTTCCAGCGATGTTTCGGATATCTTCTGGTAAGATGTTGAATAGTCTGGGACCCCGGATGTTAATACAGTGCTCCCGTATTGTCCCCACTGCACCCCTGCTCCTCACTGGGTTTATTTTACACTTTCTCCCATATCTCTCACTCCAGTATGTTGTTATGGCAGTGTGCAGATTTGGGACCAGGCCCTCAAGTACTTTCCAAGTATATATTATCATGTATCTCTCCTCCGCTCCAATGAGTACATGTTCAAGACTTGAAGGCGTTCCCAATAATTTAGATGTTTCAATGGCTCAATGTGAGCCGTAAATGATCTCTGAATTTGTTCCAGCTCTGATATTTCTCCTGCCCTGAACGGGGCCGTCAGCACAGAGCAGTATTCTAAGTGAGGGAGCACTAGCGATTTGAAGAGTGTCACCATCAGCATTATTTCCCTTGTTTTGAAAATTCTCAATACCCACCCCGTCATCTTCCCGGCTGTTGTGATCTTTGTCTTGTTATGGTCTTTAAAAGACAGATCAGCAAACATAATTATTCCCAAGTCCTTAACGTGTTCCTTTCGTTCTATGTGGTGACCCTCTTGCGTTTTGTATATAGTGTTCCTTTTGAGTTCATTTTTTCCATACCTAAGCAGCTGAAACTTATCACCATTGAACGTCATGTTGTTCTCCACTGCCCACTGGAAGACCCTGCTTATGTCATCCTGTAATTTTTCAGTGTCTTCTACTGTAGTGACTTTCATGCTTATTTTAGTGTCATCTGCAAATGATGATACAAAAGTGTGCTGGGTATTTTTATCTATGTCTGCTATGAGGATGAGAAACAGCAGAGGTGCCAGGACAGTGCCTTGGGGCACTGAGCTTTTGACCTCGCTGATGTTGGATCTTGCCCTGTTCACTACTACTTTTTGTGTTGTGTGTGTTAGGAACTCAAATATCCATCTGCCTCCAAACTGTAACATCTCCACCCTTCCTGCAGAGTGCAGGAACTCTACTTCCAACTCCAAGTTTTCCCTCCCTCCAGAATGCAGATATGGTATACATGGATTTTGCAAAGTTTGACAAATATGATCATGGGGTGAGTGCACACAAAATGAGGGTCATAGGCAGGCAGGTAGGCAGATGGATTTTCAAGATTCTAACACATAGTAGTAAACAGAGCAAAATCCAGTATCGGTGAGGTGAAAAGCTTAGTTCTTCAAGGCACTGTCCTGGCGCCTCTGCTGTTTAACACCCGAACACCTGTCACCGTTTTCTGTCATCATTTTCAGATGACGCTAAAATGAGCATGAGAGTCAACTTGGTAGAAGACACTGAAAAATTGCAGGAAGATATAAACAGGGTTTTCCAGTGGGCAGTGGAGAACAACATGAAGTTCAGTAGTGATAAGATACATTGTATACAAAACTTCAGAGAATCATTAAGTAGAACAAAAAGAACACACAAAAGACCTGGGAGTAATTATGTTGGATGCCCTTTCTTTCAAAGAACGCTAAGGCAAATGCCATGGCAGCCAGGAAGATGAGGTGGATAATGAAAACTTTTAAAACAAGGGAAATAGTGTCAATGGTGACACTCATGTCGCTTGTGCTCTCTCATTTGTAATATTGTTCAGTGCTGATGGCCCCATTCAAAGCAGGAGTGATATCAGAGATTGAATAGATAGAGCCAATATATCATTTAAATTACTGGGAACACCTTAAGATCCAAAATATATACTCATTGGAACAAGTAGATGCATGATAATATATATACCTGTATCAACATCAGTGGCCCCAGATTATTCAACATCATACCAAAAGATGTCAAACACTGCTGGGTTAAGTCTTCAAGAGGAAACTGGTACCAAATCAGTTGGGCTGTGATGGATATGTGGTCCAGTGGGCTGCCAGCAGCAACAACCTGGATGACCAGGCAAACACCTGAAGAGCCTGGCCCAAGGCCAGGCTCCGGGAGTAGAAAAAATATCAAAACTCATCAAAGGTAAAGGTTCCTCGAACTGCTTCATGTCTTCTACCATCTCCATTAGTTACTCTCTCTATTGGAAAAAAAAAATCTTCAGCACTTGCTTCAAGCAATTTGCTAAACTGACCAAATCTTTCTACTGCATTGCTGTTTCTTAGATAGCAAAATTACATTCATATCATGATATTCATTTTGAGTGTCAGGATATAAATTAGTCACTGTGTTGGTTCAGAATTTCGTACCAAAGTAGCCATTTGGTAGTTCATGAAACTACTACTGTACTGTAGTTCTTGAAGTGAGAAGTCAATATAATTAATAATATTTTGTTGGGCTAAAAGATAAAGAAGCAAATACAAAGTGGGAGTTGTCACAGTTGCTTTTTGCTGATGACACTGTGCTTTTGGGAGATTCTGAAGAGAAGCTGCAGAGGTTGGTGGATGAATTTGGTAGGGTGTGTAAAAGAAGAAAATTGAAAGTGAATATAGGAAAGAGTAAGGTGATGAGGATAACAAAAAGAATAGGTGACGAAAGATTGGATATCAGATTGGAGGGAGAGAGTATGGAGGAGGTGAATGTATTCAGATATTTGGGAGTGGACATGTCGGCGGATGGGTCTATGAAGGATGAGGTGAATCATAGAATTGATGAGGGAAAAGGGTGAGTGGAGCACTTCGAGTCTGTGGAGACAAAGAACCTTGTCCATGGAAGTAAAGAGGGAATGTATGAGAGTATAGTTATACCAACGCTCTTATATGGGTGTGAAGCATGGGTGATGAATGTTGCAACGAGGAGAAGGCTGGAGGCAGTGGAGATGTCATGTCTGAGGTCAATGTGTGGTGTGAATATAATGCAGAGAATTCGGAGTTTGGAAATTAGGAGGAGGTGCGGGATTACCAAAACGATTGTCCAGAGAGCTGAGGAGGGGTTGTTGAGGTGGTTTGGACATGTAGAGAGAATGGAACGAGACAGAGTGACTTCAGAGTGTATAAATCTGTAGTGGAGGGAAGGCGGGGTAGGGGTCGGCCTAGGAAAGGTTGGAGGGAGGGGTAAAGGAAGTTTTGTGTGCGAGGGCTTGGATTTCCAGCAAGCATGTGTGAGCGTATTTGATAGGAGTGAATGGAGGCATATGGTTTTTAATACTTGACGTGCTGTTGGAGTGTGAGCAAAGTAACATTTATGAAGGGATTCAGGGAAACCGGCAGGCCGGACTTGAGTTCTGGAGATGGGAAGTACAGTGCCGGCACTCTGAAGGAGGGGTGTAAATGTTGCAGTTTTATAACTGTAGTGTAAAGCACCCTTCTGGCAAGACAGTGATGGAGTGAATGATGATGAAAGTTTTTCTTTTTCGGGCCACCCTGCCTTGGTGGGAATCGGCCGATGTGTTAATAATAAAAAAAAAAATAATAAAAAAAATTTTTTGCAACCTTTAACTATGCCAACAGCAACAGTCTCATTAAAGATGCAGTTAACAGAATAATTTGGTTCTAGGCAGAGCTGTAAAGGTAGGAAAACTCGAAACCAGTCACAGGTATTCTTAGATATCACTTTGTCCAGAACATGTTCCCTAACACTTCATAAAAGGCCTATCATTACATTAATTGATCAACCTTCTCCTTAGGCACTGTTAGTGTGTACGATTACTGACAGATGCCTCTTGTTACTCTACTAATTTTTACCAGGCACAGACAAGGGATTGTCATTACTTATTGTTTGTTTCCTCTTCTGGTACTTTTCTCAGGTTGTTGCCACTTAAAATCATGTCTTCTCTTTTAGATGAGCGTGAAAGTGTACAGAAGAAAACATTCATGAAATGGGTGAACTCTCATTTGGTTCGTGTCAGTGCTCGAATTGGTGACCTCTATGTTGACCTTCGCGATGGGAAGCAACTCATCAAGCTTCTTGAGATCCTGTCTGGAGAACGATTAGTGAGTATAGTGTGGTCACAGTATTGTATGAATTGACTAGATCCAGTATGAGGATGAAGATATAGTGAAAAGAATATTTTGGAAAAGCAAATGAAGGAAAGGAAATTAAACTGATAGAAGGAGAAAAGTCACATAAAAGGGAATCATAAGAGATTCATAAAAGGTTTAAGGAAAAGCTATAGGAAAGAATGTTGTATGGAAGAAAAGTGTAAAGTAAGTGTAGGGAAGATGCGATGTATAGTAAGAGAGGAGATGCATGGCACAGATATGAAAGGCACCTGACTAAGGCGAAAGATGAGGTATTGTTGTACAAGAGAACGTGATTGGTGGTAAAGAGGTAAGAGTTGTGTGTTAGGGCAGAGAAGTAAATAAAAAAATGTATGGCTTGACAAAGGGAAGACTAAGCATAAGAGGAGATACAAAAATGATAAGATTGAGAATGGGTGATGAAATTACTGTATAGTAATGTATATGTTAGTGATGGTCGTGGTAGAAGAGGGGGAAAATGTAATAAGGTGCAAAAAAATGGAAAGAATTTTGGGATAAATTCAAGGGCAGGCAAGAAGAATGTATAACTGAATATGACATATTTCCTGTGCATACACAGGCATTTTATCAGAATTTTATTAGTCTAAGATTTTACATAGGATTACTTATTCATAATTTACTTGAGGACACTGTATATTTGTAAGCACATATTAACATTCATTGACATTTATTACTTTTAAATATTTGTTGTACAATACTCAACACTTGCTCAGCAATTTCTTTCTTGAATTATTTGTGTTGCTGTCACAGTAAAGCACCATTCTCACACTCATTACAGCTTTTAATAATCTACTTATTTCATACATTTGCAACACTTATCAGAATGCTTTCCTACCCATTCTATCACAAGCCTTTTCTATATTAAAATTTGCAACAAGCAGCTCCTTACCCTTATCAGCATTGTTCACACGTGCTTTACTGTAAACACTTGATTAACGTATCCCCTTCCCTTCATAATTTTCCCTTGCTTTTCTGTATTCTTACTTTCTTTCCTGTAAAACTCTGATGATAATTCTATTGTACACTTTTCTGGTGTATGCAGTAGACAAGTCCATATATTATACAAATGCACTAATTAAAAAATACTGTTCCTACCTGCTTTCAGCATCTTGGTCATAACACCATCTCTCAACTGATTTACTCACTTTCTGCTTACTTATTGCCTATTACCCTTTTTTTTGCACTCACCTCTGGCTATTTTCCACCTCTAACAGATTCTATTTCTCCCTGTTCCATGCATGAAATCATCACCCCCTTTCATCATCAGCATTTAATGATTCTTCAAAATCTTCTCTTTCCAGCACTTCCATGTTCCTATCTAACATCTTGCCTATTTCATTCTTAACAGCTGAATCATTATGCTCCCCAAACTTTCCAGCTTGTTAATCTCTCTTGCTTATTTATTTTTGGCAAAATTTGATAATTTTCTCATTCTTGTTTACTCTCCCTTTGAACACCTTCACCACTAGTTTAACTTTTCTCTCTACATATACTCTGCCTTCCATTTATTGTTTTTTACATTGTAAAATACTGTACGTATGTATGTTAATTTTTTTCTCCTGGAGCATCCTTTTTTTATGTATATTTATCGTTTTGCCAACTATTCCTCTTCCCACATGTACCTACCTTCCAATAACCATAAAACTCTGCTGTGCACTCTTAGCATTGTGTTCGTAGTGCTATACAGTGGACCCCCGAGTTTCGTAAAAACTTCACTCCTGAAGTCTGCTCAAGCGCTATTACTGAACGAATTTACTCCCTTAAGGAAAAATGTCACGTAGGTTAATCTATTTCAGACCCCCAAAAATACACTTCCACAAGCACTTACAATATTATACTTACATAACTGTACGATTTCCGGGGTTTACGAAACTCGGGGTCCACTGTAGTTTAGTGCTCTCTTTAGCCTACCTTTCTTTCAACAGTTATTTACATGTATACCTTCCACTGTCTCGTTTAGTTCATTCACTTTTGCTTTTCTCTTGCCCAATGATATCATTTCCTTGTACTGTACTACCTACTTCATATTGAGGGACTACTTGCTTCAAATGTGCATATCCACAAGTCTACTCATCGGCTTGTCCTCCATTAAAAGTCTTAACAAACTGTTGCCATTGTGTACTTCATACCTCATATCCTTACTTGTACTATTAGCCATGCCATGCACACCACACCTGAAGGACTCTTTCCCTTTTAAGTAGTGCTATTTAACACACAATATGGTGTAACCATAATGTATGTAGAGTATGTGAAGACCTAAAATGATCTAAAGTAGTATCCAGATACTACAAAAAATCAGCAGATCCAGCAAATAGCAAGAATATTAATCCCTGGCTACACAGTATCCTTCCTTTCAACATGTCAGCCGTTTCCCACCGAGGCAGGGTGGCCCAAAAGGAAAAACGAAAGTTTCTCCTTTTACATTTAGTAATTTATTCAGGAGAAGGGGTTACTAGCCCCTTGCTCCAGGCATTTTAGGCGCCTCTTACGACACGCATGGCTTACGGAGGAAGAATTCTGTTCCACTTCCCCATGGAGATAAGAGGAAATAAGAACAAGAACTAGTAAGAAAATAGAAGAAAACCCAGAGGGGTGTGTATATATATATGCTTGTACATGAATGTGTAGTGTGACCTAAGTGTAAGTAGAAGTAGCAAGATGTACCTGAAATCTTGCATGTTTATGAGACAGAAAAAAGACACCAGCAATCATACCATCATGTAAAACAATTACACTCACTTGGCAGGACGGTAGTACCTCCCTGGGCGGTTGCTGTCTACCAACCTACTACCTAGGACACAGTATCCACCACTGCTAAATATAGCAATTAGTCTAATTAATCAATATCTATTACCAGACCTCTTTCAAAATATAATTAAATTGAAAGCTCCATTGTTAATTCACCCTGATACTCCAAACTTTATGTTCTCTCTAGCAGTCTATTCCACTTTAGCATCATTAGTAAATTGCTATGAAGCTGCCTTACAAAATCTATCTTTTATCCATATATGTGATTGCATGGCTCTCCATTATTGAGGAAGAGGCTACAGTTAGCTAGTCTTATTTAGACATTTCATATGCTTCAAATTGTAGACATTTGTGAAAGGATTTTACCAAGAGTGTTTTATTAGTATAAAATGATGTTTGCAAGCGTGCGTGAGCGTGTTAGATAGATAGGAGCGAATGGAGACAAATGGTTTTTAGGACTTGACGTGCTGTTGGAGTGTAGGCAAGGTAACATTTATGAAGGGTTTCAGGGAAACCGGCAGGCCGGACTTGATTCCTGGAGATGGGAAGTACAGTGCCGGCACTCTGAAGGAGGAGTGTTAATGTTGCAGTTTTGTAGATGTAGTGTAAGCACGCCTCTGGCAAGACAGTGATGGAGTGAATGATGATGAAAGTTTTTCTTTGTTGGGCCACCCTGCCTTGGTGGGAAACAGCCTATGTGTTAATAAAAAAAAAAAAAATGTTATCACCAGGTGCTTGCATTGAGACTTAAATACATTTGTGAAAAGAATGAATTCTGCTTAGCAGGTATACAGTGGAATATATAAAAAAAAAGGGTTGGGGGCAAAAGTAAATGGGCAAGAACGGAGACGTATTCCAATTGCAGAATAAACATATTTCATAATAAAATGCCATTTTATTACTACAGTGGTACCTCGAGTTACGATATTTTTTCGTTCGAGAATGCTGTTCAAGTGCCATTACCAAACGAATTTATCCCCATAAGGAATAATGTAAAATAGACTAATCCTTTTACACCCCCAAAAATATACTTACAAAAGCATTTAAAAAAATAAACTTACATAAAAGGGCGATTTTGGGGACCATCGTAACTCAAGGTACCACTGTATTACTTTTATATCTTTTGGATTAACTGAATTTTTTTTCTCACCCCTAGCCACGACCCACCAAGGGAAAGATGCGAATTCACTGCCTGGAGAATGTCGACAAAGCTCTGCAATTCTTGCGTGATCAGCGTGTCCACTTGGAAAACATGGGTTCGCATGATATTGTGGATGGCAATGCACGTCTCACCCTGGGTCTTATCTGGACTATCATCCTTCGTTTCCAGATTCAAGACATTACCATAGAAGAGACAGAAAATCAAGAGACAAAGAGTGCCAAGGATGCTCTCCTCCTCTGGTGTCAGATGAAGACTGCTGGTTATCACAATGTTAACATCAGAAATTTTACTACTTCTTGGAGAGATGGTTTGGCTTTTAATGCCATCATTCACAAACATAGGCCAGATTTGGTGCAGTATGAGAAATTATCTCGGTCAAATCCTATTTACAATCTTAACAATGCTTTCAATGTGGCTGAAAACAAACTGGGCCTCACAAAACTACTCGATGCTGAAGACATATTTGTTGAGCAGCCTGATGAAAAGTCCATTATCACCTATGTTGTCACATACTACCACTACTTCTCTAAATTGAAGCAGGAGACAGTCCAAGGTAAACGTATAGGCAAGGTAGTTGGTATTGCCATGGAGAATGATAGAATGATCAAAGATTATGAAGGATTGACTTCAGATCTTCTCAAGTGGATTGAAACTACTATAGAGTCTCTTAATGACAGAGCTTTTGCCAACTCTTTAGCTGGAGTGCAAACACAGTTGACACAGTTCAACACTTATCGCACTGTAGAAAAACCACCAAAGTTTGTAGAAAAGGGTAATCTTGAGGTTCTACTTTTTACTCTACAGTCCAAGATGAGAGCCAATAATCAGAAGCCATACTTGCCCAAAGAAGGTAAAATGATTAGTGACATAAATAAAGCTTGGGAACGTTTGGAGAAGGCAGAGCATGAGCGTGAGTTGGCATTGAGAGAAGAACTCATTCGTCAAGAAAAGTTGGAACAGCTGGCAGCTAGGTTTAACCGCAAGGCTGGAATGAGAGAAACTTGGCTTTCCGAAAACCAAAGGCTTGTTTCTCAGGACAACTTTGGCTTTGACTTAGCAGCAGTGGAAGCAGCAGCAAAGAAACACGAAGCCATTGAGACTGATATCTTTGCCTACGAGGAACGTGTACAGGCTGTTGTTGCAGTGGCACAAGAGCTGGAGACTGAACGTTATCATGATATTGAACGCATTAATGCAAGGAAGGATAATGTGTTACGGTTATGGAACTACCTGCTAGAGCTTTTGCGTCTTCGTCGCATGAGGCTTGAACTTTCTCTACAGTTACAACAGAACTTCCAAGAAATGATATACATTCTAGATTCTATGGAAGATATGAAGGTGCGCTTGTTAAGTGAAGATTATGGAAAACATCTTATGGGTGTGGAAGACTTGTTGCAGAAACACTCCCTGTTGGAAGCAGATATTAATGTTCTGGGTGAGCGTGTTAAGACTGTTATTGAGCATTCTCAGAGGTTCCTCGATGACGAGCAAGTGGAAGGTTATCGGCCATGTGATCCATCTATTGTCTTGGAACGTGTGCAGCAACTAGAAGATGCTTATGGCGAGTTAGTCAAGCTTGCAGTGGAACGTCGTTTACGCTTGGAAGAGTCCCGCAAATTATGGCAGTTCTACTGGGATATGGCAGAGGAGGAAAACTGGATCAAGGAAAAGGAACAAATTCTGTCAACATCAGATATAGGGCATGACCTCATTACTGTCAACCTACTCTTGACTAAACACAAGACAGTTGAAGAAGAACTTCTTTCTCACGAACCCCAAATAATGGCTGTTGTAAAAGTTGGAGAAGAACTAATTATCCAACAGCACTTTGGTTCTGACAAAATTCAGGAGAGAATTGATGAAATTATGGGAATGTGGAACAATCTTAAAGAGAAATCTGCAACTAGGAAGAAGAGACTTACTGATGCAGTGGATCTGCATCAGTTCTACACGGAAGCTGATGATGTGGACACATGGATGCTTGATATACTCCGTTTAGTATCCAGTGAAGATACTGGCCGCGATGAAGCCACTGTTCAGTCCCTTCTCAAGAAACATAAGGATGTTACTGAAGAGTTGAAAAATTATGCTACAACAATTGAAGCTCTTCACCAACAAGCATCAGAGCTTAATGAGATTGACAGGGAGTCACCAGATGTGGTTGAAAGATTGGCATCCATTGACAGACGTTATAAAGAGCTCTTGGAATTGGCAAAAATGCGCAAACAGAGACTTCTTGATGCGCTATCATTGTATAAGTTGTTCACAGAGGCAGATGGTGTAGAACAGTGGATAGGAGAGAAAGAAAGAATGCTTCAAACTATGGTCCCTGCAAAGGATATTGAAGATTGTGAGATCATGAAACACAGATATGAAGGATTTGAACAGGAAATGAATGCTAATGCTAGCCGTGTTGCAGTAGTGAATCAGCTAGCTCGCCAGCTGTTACATGTAGAGCATCCTAATTCAGAGGATATTGTAGCTCGTCAGAATCAACTAAACCAACGTTGGGCAGAGCTTCGAGAAAAGGCTGAGGGCAAACGTGAGGAACTTAACTCTGCTCATGGTGTTCAGACATTCCACATTGAATGCAGAGAAACTGTTTTATGGATTGAGGATAAGAAGAGAGTCTTGATGGAGACTGCTGATCTTGGTACTGATCTTAGTGGTATTATGACTCTCCAACGACGCCTTTCTGGTATGGAACGAGATTTAGCAGCAATTCAAGCAAAGCTGGATTCTCTAGAAAGAGAAGCAGATAAAATCAGTCAAGATCATCCTGAAGAAGCTGAGCTTATTCGTGAACGTATTGAACAAATTCGTGCTGTATGGGATCAGCTTACTCAACTCTTAAAGGAACGTGATGCTAAACTTGAGGAGGCTGGTGATCTTCATCGCTTCTTGCGTGATCTGGACCACTTCCAGGCCTGGCTGACAAAGACCATGACTGATGTTGCTTCAGAAGATATTCCATCTAACCTTGCTGAAGCAGAAAAGCTTCTCAGTCAGCACCAGTCTATCAGAGAAGAGATTGACAACTATACAGAAGACTACACCAAGATGATGGAATATGGTGAACGTATAACTGCTGAAGATGTCACTCCAGCTGATGATGCACAGTATATGTTCTTGAGAGAACGCCTCAAAGCCCTTAAAGACGGCTGGGCAGAATTGCACCAAATGTGGGAGAACAGACAGCAACTTTTGTCTCAGTCTCTTAACTTACAAATGTTCTTGCGTGACACAAAGCAGGGTGAAGTACTTCTCAGTCAGCAGGAGCACTACCTCAGTAAGGATGAGACTCCCACAAATTTGGAACAAGCTGAGAACCTTATAAAGAGACATGAAGCCTTCCTTACTACCATGGAAGCCAATGATGAAAAAATAAATGGTATTTGTCAATTTGCTCAGAGACTTTTAGATGAAGAGCACTTTGCTGCAGATAAAATCCAGAAGAAAGCAGAAAACATTGAAGAACGTCGTCAGCAAAATAGGGAGAGAGCAATGGAACAGATGGAACGATTACGGGATCAGTTGCAGGTTCATCAGTTCCTTCAAGACTGTGAAGAACTAAATGATTGGGTGCAAGAAAAGCATATCATTGCCCAAGATGAAAGCTATCGTTCAGCTAAGACTGTGCATAGTAAGTGGACCCGTCATCAGGCCTTTGAGGCAGAGATTGCCAGCAATAAAGACAGGCTTATTAGAGTACAACGGGCTGGAGAAGAGCTAGTTAAAGTGAAGCCAGAGATGGCTGAACTCATTGGGCCCAAAATTACTGAACTGAACCAACACTTTGATGCTTTGGAAACTACTACCAAAGAAAAAGGTGAGCGTCTCTTTGATGCTAACCGGCAAGTGCTTTATGAACAGACATGCGATGACATTGATACCTGGATGACAGATTTGGAAAAGCAAATTGAGGGTGGCGATACTGGAATAGATCTCACCTCTGTAAATATACTTATGCAGAAACAACAGATGATTGAGACACAAATGGCTGTTAAAGCCAAACAGGTAGAACAGTTAGAAAGTCAAGCTGATTATTTGCAGCGTATGACACCGGATAAGACTGATGAAATTAAGTTAATGAAAGTAAAGGTAGAATCAAAGTTTGAGTCTCTAAAAGGTCCTCTAGGAGAACTTAACAGGGCTCTAGGAAAAAAGAAAGAAGCATATCAGTTCAGAAGGGATGTGGAAGATGAAAAATTATGGATATTAGAGAAGATGCCTCAGGCATCTAGTACAGAATATGGTAACACACTCTTCACCGTCCATATGCTAAAGAAAAAGCTCCAGAGTTTAAGTACAGAAATTGATAATCATGAACCACGCATTAACTTAGTATGTGCAAATGGCAGAAAACTTATTGAAGAAGGACATGAAAGTGCAGATGAATTCCACAAGTTGTTAGAGGACCTGCTAGATCATTGGGCCAAATTGAAGGATGCTTTGGAACACAGGCGATCCAAACTTTTGGTTTCAGAGAAGGCACAACAATATCTCTTTGATGCAAGTGAGGCTGAGGTTTGGATGAGTGAACAGGAACTTTACATGATGGTGGAAGACCGTGGCAAGGATGAGCTTTCTGCTCAGAACTTGATGAAGAAACATCAGAGCTTAGAGTGTGCTGTAGCAGACTATGCTGAAACAATAAGGCAACTTGGTGAAACCGCCAGACATCTCATTAACGAAGAACATCCTGACAGGTATGCATTTTTTTAAAGCCTACTCTTAATTTTTTTTTTTTATTTATTCCTTCCTGGCTGATAACCAGGAGGGGCTCTGCTTAGAGACCAAGTGAGAGGGGTGGTGGTTCTTGCAGTTCAACAGAGGTATCATAGCTATTTCTTAAATACAATGTTATTTCATAAAAATAATGTGGTAATTACCATACATTAGGTTTCCAACTTAAGTTGTTTAACACTGGCTATCTCCCACCAAGGTAGAGAGACCCAAATGTGGAAACACATTGAGCATCACTCATTCAATAGCTGTCTTCCTGGAAGTGCATAAGCATCACAAATCAAATACCCTTGGAATTGCAACAGCTCCACTGTCTTGCAGGTGGTGTGCTCATATTTCACTTCAGATGCCCCTCCAAACTGCAAATATCCCCACCCCTCCTTCATATAATTTTTTTTAACACGTCGGCCGTTTCCCACCGAGTCAGGGTGACCCAATAAGAAAGAAAAAAAAAACTTTAATCATTCAACACTTTCACCATCACTCATACATAATCACTGTCTTTGCAGAGGTGCTCAGATACGACAGTTTAGACATCCCTCCAAACTGCCAGTATCCTAAACCCTTCCTTTAAAGTGCAGGCATTGTACTTCCCATTTCCAGGACTCAAGTCCGGCTAACCGGTTTCCCTGAATCCCTTCACAAAATATTACCCTGCTCACACTCCATCAGGTCCCAAAAACCATTCGTCTCCATTCACTCCTATCTTACACGCTCACGCATGCTTGCTGGAAGTCCAAGTCCTTCGCCCACAAAACCTCCTTTACCCCCTCCCTCCAACCTTTTCGGGGACGACCCCTACCCTGCCTTCCTTCCCCAATAGATTTTTACGCTCTCCAAGTCGTTCTACTTTGTTCCATTCTCTCTAAATGACCAAACCACTTCAACAGACCCTCTTCAGCCCTCTGACTAATACTTTTAGTAACTCCACACCTCCTAATTTCCACACAACGAATAATATTTTTCTCTGTATAATATTTACACCACACATTACCCATAGGCACAAATCTCCTCTGTCTCCAGCTGCCTCCTCGCTGCAGCATTTATAACCCATGCTTCATACCCATATAAGTGTGTTGGTACCACTATACTCTCGTACATTCCCTTCTTTGCCTCCATAGATAATGTTCTTTGTCTCCACAGATACCTCTACGCACCACTCGCCTTTTTTCCTTCATCAATTTTATGGTTTACCTCATCCTTTATAAACCCATCCGCTGACACGTCAACTCCCAAATATCTGAAAACATTCACGTCTTCCATACTTCCTCTCTCCAATGTGATATCCAATTTTTCTTTATCTAAATTGTTTGATAGCCTCATCACCTTACTCTTATCTGTATTCACTTTCAACTTTCTACCTTTACGCACCCTCCCAAACTCGTCCACTAACCTTTGCAACTTTTCTTTAGAATCCCCCAAAAGCACAGTATCATCAGCAAAAAGTAACTGTCATCTCCCATTTTGTATTTGATTCCCCATAATTTAATCCCACCCCTCTTCCTAACACCCTAGCATTTACTTCTTTTACAAACCCATTTATAAATATGTTAAACAACCTTGGTGACATTACACATCCCTGTCTTAAGACCTACTTTTACTGGGAAGTAATCTTCCTCTCTCCTACACACCCTAACCTGAGCCTCACTATCCTCATAAAAACTCTTTACACCATTTAGTAACTTTGCTATGTATTCTATACACTTGCAACATCTGCCACATTGCTCCCCTATCCACTCTTATGTGCCTTTTCTAAATCCATAATTACAATTAAAACTTCCCTACCTTTATCTAAATAATGTTCACATATATGCTTCAATGTAAACACCTAATCTACACATCCCCTTCCCATTCTAAAACCTCCTTGCTCATCTGCAATCCTGCTCTGTCTTACCTCTAATTCTTTCAATAATAACTATGATACACTTTACCTGGTATACTCAGTAAACTTTTTTTTTTCTCTCTCTTGACACGTCGGCCGTTTCCCACCAAGGCAGGGTGGCCCAAAAAGAAAAACAAAAGTACTCAGTAAACTTATTCCCCTATAATTTTTACAATCTCTCTTGTCCCCCTTCCCTTTATATAAAGGAATTATACATGCTCTCTGCCAATCCCTAGGTACCTTCACCTCTTTCATATATTTATTAAACAAAAATACGAACCACTCCAACACTATATCTCCCCCTGCTTTTAACATTTCTGTCATGATCCCATCAGTTCCAGCTGCTTTACCCCCTTTCATTCTACATAATGCCTCACACACCTCCCCCACACTCACATCCTGCTCTTCACTCCTAAAAGATGTTATACCTCCCTGGCCAGTGCATGAAATTACTGCTTCCCTTTCTTCATCGACATTTAAGTTTCTCAAAATATTCCCATCATATAATATAATGTAATAATATATAACTACAAGTAATAATAATATATAAGTAACAATAATATACGTACCTGAATAAAGTGAACTTGTCACGTAAGAAACACTTTGCTGGTTACCTACATTTCTTCAGCATCTTGGGATGGTCTAGCAAGCCAGCCATTTGTTAAAGCTTATTTGTTGTGTTAAAGTAAATTACTGTTTTAGTTTTGTAATTACATGTTTTGTGAATATCTTATTTATATTGTTAAATGTGACTCATTTTAATTTATTTGTATTTTGTCTTGTACTAGTGAACAGATTGGAATCAGACAGTCGCAGATAGACAAATTATATGCAGGGTTACGGGATCTTGCAGTAGAACGCCGCAGCAAATTGGATGAAGCACTCAAACTGTTTATGTTGAACCGTGAAGTTGATGACCTAGAGCAGTGGATTGCGGAGAGGGAGGTAGTTGCTGGATCACATGAACTTGGTCAAGATTATGACCATGTGTCGGTAGGTGCAATGGAAGCTCAACAAGTTGGTGCAAAATCAATATAAATATAACTCCTTAATGACAACATTCTTTACTTTTCTCTCCTTTATTGCAGATGCTCCGTGACAGGTTTAAGGAGTTTGCCCGTGATACTGAAACTATTGGAACAGAGCGGGTTGCTGCTGTCAATGAAATTGCTGATCAGTTAATATCTGCTGGTCACTCCGATGCAGCCACAATAGCAGAATGGAAGGATGGCCTTAATGAATCTTGGGCTGATTTGCTTGAATTGATTGAGACACGTACGCAGATGTTAGCTGCTTCCTGGGAGCTCCACAAATTCTTCCACGATTGTAAAGATGTGCTGAGTCGTATCCTAGAAAAACAAAACAGTATCTCAGATGAACTTGGCCGTGATGCGGGTTCAGTTTCAGCTTTACAAAGGAAGCACCAGAACTTTGTACAAGACTTGGTTATGCTGCATCAGCAGGTAATGTCACTTGATAAATTTTGTGAGTTATAAATATGATTTGTTTGTTTGTTGCAGTCTATCAACAATTTAATTTGGAATTAATAGTAATTGCTTTTAACAGGTGCAACAGGTTCAGGAAGACTCCTCCAAGCTACAAGCAGCATATGCAGGTGATAAAGCCCGTGAAATTACTAACAGAGAAGCTGAGGTGGTTTCAGCATGGTTGAATTTGCAAGGAATGTGTGAAGATAGAAGAGTTAAACTTCACGACACAGGAGATCTGTTCAAATTCTTCAACATGGTGCGCACACTTATATTGTGGATGGATGATGTTATCAGACAGATGAACACTACTGAAAAACCAAGGTACAGTAATACGGTTTAACTTTTCCATGTTGAGTTTTTGTAGTGTTAGTCAACTAAATTACAGTTGATACAGTAATTTATATATTTTTGAGATTTTTATTAATTTTTTTACTACCAGAAAACATTGTGATGAATAAAATGCTTGCAAAACATGTCTTATTGATAAACTTGTCAAGTGTTGTATACCATCAATAATATACCAGAAAACATAATTGTCTTTCACAGGGATGTAAGTGGTGTGGAGTTATTAATGAACAACCATCAAAGTCTGAAGGCAGAAGTAGATGCTCGTGAAGACAACTTTAATGTGTGTGTCTCTCTTGGAAAGGAGCTACTTTCCCGCAATCATTACGCCACACCAGAAATTAAGGAGAAGCTAATGTCACTTAGTAACCAGCGCATCAATATGCTCCAGCGTTGGGAAGAAAGATGGGAGCATCTGCAGCTCAGTAAGTTTAATTAGATTGCACAAGACAGTAGAGCCCCAACTTAAAACATCAATGCATTCTTGAAAAATGTTCATAAGCCAAGTGCTTGGAACTCAGAAGCTGTTTTTTCAAATTTTTCCATAGACATCCATATTATAATATAGAGATGCATTTCCAAGTCATAATACAGTGCAGTATTCCATACTTAATTTCATTTTTTAACCAAGAATATTTATCCAATATACATAGTACTGTTCTTTTCGCTTAAAAATACTGTAATATTAAACATAATTTATACATTGATGGGGGTTTGAGTGGTTTGTGCCTTGGAGTATGGGCCCTCTTCTCTAGGAGGTGTGCTGCTCTTCCCACAGGGTTCTTACTTGAGAACCCCAGCATCTCTTGGCATTAAATGGTGGGAAGATTTCCTTGACTGTATTAGCTAACAGTGTTGAAGAAACAATCGAGAGAAAAGCCTGGCACAAGCTGGGTTGAGGGTAGAAACCCTTGAAACTGGTCACAGGTAGGATTAGCACACCACACCTCTGGTTTGAATTCTGTTTATTCCACAAAAATCAGTTTTATTTTGTTGAAATATAATGATACTGCGTATATATTTTCCTTTATTATACTTAGTCACGTGGTGGTGTTAGTCACTGGTCTGTTGATGTTTGTTTTCACTTCAGAATGTGCATGGGTTATATAAATAGATGTTTTGAACATTTTTAAAACATTTTTGAAAAAACAAATGAAAAAAAATTGTGTAATTTATATCAGTGTAGCATTAAAAACATTTTCTAGAAAAACAGTAAAGAAAATGTGATTCTGGTGTCATTTTATTTGCTAAACATTGTAACTTCTGAAATCTAATCTTTTCTTGTGCAGTGAGATAATGCACACTTAGTAAGGGCTACACAGTTTTGAAGAGCATATTAACTAGGACTGCCTGAGAAGGTTTGGGATGATGCAGCAGGAGTGGCTGAACACTCCAGATTATTATATATAGTTGGGTTTTTTCTTTGTAAGCTCCTTTGCTACACAAGTGGGAGTTAGAACTTGCATGGCTCCTTGTTTCATGTTTAGCATACTTTTGACGAGCTGTTGGAGTGTGAGCAGGGTAACATTTTGTGAAGGGATTCAGGGAAACCAGTTAATTGATTTAGTTGGACTTGAGTCCTGGAAATGGGAAGTACAATGCCTGCACTTTAAAGGAGGGGTCTGGGATAGTGACAGCTGGGAGGGACTTATTCTCAGCTGTCGTATCTGAGCGCCTCTGCAAAGACAGTGATTATGTATGAGTGTGGTGAAAGTGTTGAATGACAATGAAAGTATTTTCTTTTTGGGGATTTTCTTTCTTTTTAGGTCACCCTGCCTCGGTGGGAGACGGCCGACTTGTTGAAAAAAAAAAAAATTATTTTTTTATTTATTAACACATCGGCCGATTCCCACCAAGGCAGGGTGGCCCGAAAAAGAAAAAACTTTCATCATCATTCACTCCATCACTGTCTTGCCAGAGAGGTGCTTTACACTACAGTTATAAAACTGCAACATTAACACCCCTCCTTCAGAGTGCCGGCACTGTACTTCCCATCTCCAGAACTCAAGTCCGGCCTGCCGGTTTCCCTGAATCCCTTCATAAATGTTACTTTGCTCACACTCCAACAGCACGTCAAGTATTAAAACCATATGCCTCCATTCACTCCTATCAAATACGCTCACACATGCTTGCTGGAAGTCCAAGCCCTCGCACACAAAACTTCCTTTACCCCTCCCTCCAACCTTTCCTAGGCTGACCCCTACCCCGCCTTCCCTCCACTACAGATTTATACACTCTCGAAGTCACTCTGTCTCGTTCCATTCTCTCTACATGTCCAAACCACCTCAACAACCCCTCCTCAGCTCTCTGGACAATCGTTTTGGTAATCCCGCACCTCCTCCTAATTTCCAAACTCCGAATTCTCTGCATTATATTCACACCACACATTGACCTCAGACATGACATCTCCACTGCCTCCAGCCTTCTCCTCGTTGCAACATTCATCACCCATGCTTCACACCCATATAAGAGCGTTGGTATAACTATACTCTCATACATTCCTCTCTTTACTTCCATGGACAAGGTTCTTTGTCTCCACAGACTCCGAAGTGCTCCACTCACCCTTTTCCCCTCATCAATTCTATGATTCACCTCATCCTTCATAGACCCATCCGCCGACATGTCCACTCCCAAATATCTGAATACATTCACCTCCTCCATACTCTCTCCCTCCAATCTGATATCCAATCTTTCGTCACCTATTCTTTTTGTTATCCTCATCACCTTACTCTTTCCTATATTCACTTTCAATTTTCTTCTTTTACACACCCTACCAAATTCATCCACCAACCTCTGCAACTTCTCTTCAGAATCTCCCAAAGCACAGTGTCATCAGCAAAAGCAACTGTGACAACTCCCACTTTGTATTTGCTTCTTTATCTTTTAGCCCAACACCTCTTGCCAAGACCTCGCATTCACTTCTCTTACAACCCCATCTATAAATATATTGAACAACCACGGTGACATCACACATCCTTGTCTAAGGCCCACTTTTACTGGGAAATAGTCCCTTCCCTCCTACACACTCTAACCTGAGCCTCACTATCCTCATAAAACTCTTCACTGCTTTCAGTAACCTTCCTCCTATTCCATACACCTGCAACATCTGCCACATTGCCCCCTATCTACCCTATCATACGCCTTTTCCAAATCCATAAATGCCACAAAACATCTTTACCCTTATCCAAATACTGTTCACCTATATGTTTCACTGTAAACACTTGGTCTACACACCCCTACCTTTCCTAAAGCCCCTTGTTCATCTGCTATCCTGCTTTCTGTTTTACTCTTAATTCTTTCAATAATAACTCTACCATACACTTTACCAGGTACACTCAACAGACATATTCCCTATAATTTTTGCACTCTCTTTGTCCCCTTTGCCTTTATACAAAGGAACAATACACGCTCTCTGCCAATCCCTAGGTACCTTACCCTCTTCCATACATTTATTAAATAATAGCACCAACCACTCCAAAACTATATCCCCACCTGCTTTTAACATTTCTATCTTTATCCCATCAATCCCAGCTGCCTTACCCCCTTTCATTCTACCCACTGCCTCACGAACTTCCCTACACCCACAACTGGCTCTTCCACACTCCTACAAGATGTTATTCCTCCTTGCCCTACACACGAAATCACAGCTTCCCTGTCTTCATCAACATTTAACAAATCCTCAAAATATTCTCTCCATCTTCCCGATACCTCTAACTCTCCATTTAATAACTCTCTCTCCTATTTTTAACTGTCAAATCCATTTGTTCTCTAGGCTTCTTCAACTTATTAATCTCATTCCAAAACTTTTTCTTATTTTCAACAAAATTTGCTGATAACATCTCACCCACTCTCTCATCTGCTCTCTTTTACATTGCTTCACCACTCTTTAACCTCTCTTTTCTCTCCATATACTCTTCCCTCCTTGCATCACTTCTACTTTGTAAAAACCTCTCATATGCTAACTTTTTCTCCCTTACTACTCTCTTTACATCATCATTCCACCAATCGCTCCTCTTCCCTCCCGCACCCACTCGCCTGTAACCACAAACTTCTGCTGAACACTCTAACACTACATTTTTAAATCTACCCCATACATCTTCGACCCCATTGCCTACACTCTCACTAGCCCATCTATCCTCCAATAGTTGTTTATATCTTACCCTAACTGCCTCCTCTTTTAGTTTATAAACCTTCACCTCTCTCTTACTTACTGATTCTATTTTCCTTGTATCCCATCTACCTTTTACTCCCACTGTAGCTATAACTAAAAGTGATCTGATATATCTGTGGCCCCTCTATAAACATGTACATCCTGAAGTCTACTCAACAGTCTTTTATCCACCAATACATAGTCCAACAAACTACTGTCATTACGCCCTACATCATATCTTGTATACTTATTTATCCTCTTTTTCTTAAAATATGTATTACCTATAACTAAACCCCTTTCTATACAAAGTTCAATCAAAGGGCTCCCATTATCATTTACACCTGGCACCCCAAACTTACCTACTACACCCTCTCTGCATGTTTCTCCCACTTTAGCATTTAGGTCCCTACCACAATTACTCTCATTTGGTTCAAAAGTTCCTATACATTCGCTAACATCTCCCAAAATCTCTCTCTCCTCTACACTCCTCTCTTCTCCAGGTGCATACACGCTTATTATGACCCACTTTTCGCATCCGACCCTTATTTTAATCCACATAATCCTTGAATTTACACATTCATATTCCCTCTTCCTTCCATAACTGATCCTTCAACATTATTGCTACCCCTTCCTTAGCTCTAACTCTCAGATACTCCTGACTTAATCCCATTTATTTCTCCCCACTGAAACTCGCCTACCCCCTTCAGCTTTGTTTCGCTTAGGGCCAGGACATCCAACTTCTTTTCATTCATAACATCGGCACTCATCTCTTTCTTATCATCCGCACTACATCCACGCACATTCAGACAACCCAGTTTTATAAAGTTTTTCTTCTTCTCTTTTTTAGTAGATTTGTACAGGAGAAGGGGTATATATATATATATATACTGCACTTCTTATTCTCTGAATATTTTTATGCTTTCACCATACAAATTTGAAATTTAGGCTATACAGGTTAATTTTCTTCTTTTAGTTTTGGAGGTGTACCAGTTTGCTCGTGATGCATCTGTAGCAGAGCAGTGGCTGATTGCTCAGGAGCCTTACCTCTTATCTGCAGAGTTTGGGGTCAGTATTAAATTTTAAAAATCTCAAAAATTGATTTTTTTCAAAATATTGATTTGTTTTCATAATCATAGCAAATGGGTTTTGGTACTTGACAAGCTGTTGAAGTGTGAGCAATGTAATATTTTTGTGAAGGGATTCAGGGTAACTGTTTAGCCGGACTTAAGTCCTGGAGGTGGGAAGTACAAAGTCTTCTTAAAGGAAGAGTCTAAAATATTTGCTGTTTAGAGGGACATTTAAACTGTTGTATCTGTTCATCTCTGGCAAGTCACTGATAATGAAAGTGGCAAGACAGTGATGGTGAAAGTGTTTTTTGGCTCACCCTGCCTTGGAGGGAGATGGCCAGTGTGTTAATTTTTTTTTTTTTTAACACATCGGCTGTTTCCCCACCAAGGCAGGGTGACCCAAAAAGAAAGAAAAAAAAAAAAAGCTTTCATTATTCAACACTTTCAGCATCACTCGTATATAATCAGTCTTTGCAGAGGCGCTCAGATACAACAGCTTAGTCGTCCCTCCAAACTGCCAGTATCCCAAACCCCTCCTTTAAAGTGCAGGCATTGTACTTCTCCATTTCTAGGACTCAAGTCCAGCTAACTGGTTTCCATGAATCCCTTCACAAAATATTACCCTGCTCACACTCAACAGCTCGTCAGGTCCCAAAAACCATTCATCTCCATTCACTCCTATCTAACACACTCATGCATGCTTGCTGGAAGTCCAAGCCCCATGCCCACAAAACCTCTTTTACTTCCCTCCCTCCAACCTTTTTGAGGATGACCTCTACCCTGCCTTTGTTAATAACATACCATATTCCAGGCATATTGCTATGAATAATATAAAATACAAAACTTAACAATTCTTGAGGCAGTTGTGGGTGGTAATGCAGTATACTATATTTTCCATTTAGATATAAAATGTTATGTTTACTATTTCAAGTGTATGAGGTTGTGTAATAGTCAGCCTCTAACACTTAAGTTAGTTAACTACACACATGTATTTTGTTTAAAGTCTGCCTGAAAGCTGGCTTTTCATGAAAAATATATAGCATATACACCTTTAGTTTTAATTTGTATCATATATATAACCTAAACTTTAACCCCACATAGCTATCAATACTTTTTTTTTTAAATATAGTATTCTCATTATTTTTATATATTTTCATTAATATTTTTTATTTCTAGAGATCCATTGATGATGTTGAAAACCTTATCAAGAAGCATGAGGCATTTGATAAGGCATGTTCAGCCCAGGAAGAACGGTTTGCTGCCTTAGAAAGACTAACTACGGTAAGTTGTACTTCTTAAATCCTGTAAAGTGAAAATCAGTTAAGTTCAATAATATGTTTTCAGCAAATCTATCAAACATAAATGTGCATGCTGAGTTTAAAATGGTGTACATTTATGACATTGCCTGGAGAATAAAGCTTATTTATTGAAACAGTAATGATAAATTACTTAATACATCATCCTGTGGGTACAATGCCAGGATTCTGTAGGGTGGGTGGGAATGTTGCAGTTCAATTGGTTGTTTGGATTATGATTTCTATTCATTTCTGGTAAGACAGCTATTGAATGAGTGATGGTGAATGTGTGTTCTTTCAATCACCCCACCTAGGTGGGAAACGTCAAATTTCAGAAAAAAAAAAAAGGTTACCCAGTAGCGACATCGGTAGACACTAGCACTGTATGTATCATGTACTCTATTTTACAGCTTAACCTAGATGTCTTTTGGCACATGTTTGTCATTTGTTAATGTTATGATAACAACTCTTCTAAACTTGGTTTTGATAGTAAATACAGTGGTACCTCGGTTAACGATATTTTTTCGTTCCAAAATGCTGTTCAAGTGCCATTACCAAACGAATTTATCCCCATAAGGAATAATGTAAAATAGACTAGTCCTTTTAGACCCCCAAAAATACACTTAGAAAAGCATTTAAAAAACTAAACTTACATAAAAGGGCGAGTTTGGGGACCATCGTTAACCGAGGTACCACTGTACTTAAATCATTATTGAAGTTGGTTATTATAAAGTCACTTTGCCTATAATTCAGATCTCTATTTAGAATATTTATAATTACATAGCAATGTTGACCAAAAAAAATATAAAGTTTTATTATGTAAATTTATAACAAATTTCCAGTTTTTTTTTTTTTTTTTTTTTGTATTTTGCAAATTTTTGGTAATTATTGAATCTGCTCAATAACCAAAGATGAAATACTAAGTAAATGAAGTTTTGTTATGTAATTTTTAGCAGTAAGTGTTGATCATAAAAACTGATACTCAATGTTGCCTGGATGATAGCTGGAATTGCGGGAACAGGATAAGCGACTAGGCCTAACTGATGAGCAAGGCCGAGCTCTTTACTATGGTCAACGCTACACAGATGATGACCCGGTGAATGTTCGATATATGGCAGCGTTCATGAAGGATATAATAGTTTATTAGCACAAAGGATATTCCAAAATTATGAATTCTATATCTTGTCATATTAAATTTTGTATTGTTCTTATTGTACAGTATTAAAAGTTAATACCAGTATAGGTGTTCTTATGTTTTTTTTCTTTTTTACCTTCGAGAATTACAAGAGCAATCATACATTTGGGTTCTTAAAATCTTTATTTATGTTAATCAAAATGGAAAGTTAATTTGAGCTGTTTTATCCTTTATGAACAAAGCTACTTGTGTTGTAGGCAGTTGGGCAAACACTCACTACCAGAAGGACTGTGGGACTTAATTGAATTGCACAAGCTTCTTGCAGATATTTCATTCATATTCATATAGTGTACACAATTATTATAAACACTAGTCACAGGTACAAACCTACAGAGAAAATAAAACAAAGTGATTACAGTACTGTATATTTTGGCCTTCTATAGTTCAGTGTGAGGCTGCAGTATACTATACGTACTGTAATCCTCTCACCTCTTATATTTTCTCCATTGGATTTCATACATGTGTTCATTAACAGGGATGCAATTTTCAATGTATATTATCAATTTTAAAAATGGTTTTCCTATTACAGTAATAGTAAAAAAAAAAGTCCCTCACTTCTTTGGCCATTGCTTACTAAAGACTGAATATTAAGGATTTGTTATGATCAAGTAAAATTATATTATATAAATATTAATCTTCTCCATGGGGAAGTGGAACAGAATTCTTCCTCCGTAAGCCATGCGTGTCGTAAGAGGCGACTAAAATGCCGGGAGCAAGGGGCTAGTAACTCCTTCTGTATACATTACTAAAGTTAAAAAGAGAAACTTTTGTTTTTCTATTTGGGCCACCATGCTTCGGTGGGATATACAGTGGACCCCCGAGTTTCGTAAAAACTTCACTCCTGAAGTCTGCTCAAGTGCCATTACCGAACGAATTTACTCCCTTAAGGAAAATTTTCACGTAGGTTAGTCTATTTCAGACCCCCAAAAATACACTTCCACAAGAACTTACAAAATTATACTTGCATAATTGCACGATTTCCGGGGTATTCGTTAACCGAGGGTCCACTGTAGCCGGTTTGTTGAAAGAAGACGAAATATTAATCTCCCAAAAATTGGCTACTTAGGATTCTGGGAATCATGTTACAATCTTAAATAAGACAGGAGCTTAGTATCAAGTGGGGTGGAGGTTGGAGAAGAGGTAATTTAGAACAACCTTGAAACCTGTTATTGTTATGTAATGTTCAAGACAATTACAGTACCTGTAAGTCTTGTTTGCAGGAGTACATTGGGTATATATAAAAAAAAAAAAAGTTTTACCCTTAAATTTATAAGATTTCTTTTAAAATGTTTTAAGGTGATGTGTATGTGTATATTTTTAGATAACCTTAACTGAGAAATATTTAATAAATTTCTTGAATGCACTACAACATGCACAGAAACCAGTTAAATCAGTTGAAGTTCTTAAAAAAAAATGTTTCATTATTTCTCTATTTCTGATAATAGGAGCCTGATTTTTCAGTGTTTTGTGCCACTAAGTGAACATTCCAAAAGGATGTTCACAGATGGCTTTAGAATAATTCACATGGTACATGAACATGTATTTCATACATTCTCAGGGCTTGGAGGATGTCTTGAAATACAGTAAAAAATTTGGAAACTCCACGTTTTATTTTCATGTGGACTATATTAATACCCTCCAATACAGTGCCATTGCGATTACACATTCATTTGGTATAGTGTTATATATGGCTCTAGAAAGAAGTACTCCTTCCACCACTGTAAGCTGTATATGGAATGGAAACAGTAGATAGAATATCTTGCAGTGTCATTCTTACTCTATTCATTAAGATGTTACATAATTTCAATAGATTGTAATGGGTTTGTTTTGCCAGTCTGTGATTGTTATTTTAGATAAAAATTTAATTTGTGTATTTTAACAGTAATATTTTTACACATTTCATCAGGTTAACAAATGTCTTAATAGATAACTGTAGTTGTGTGCAAATTGTGTGTGTATAGTGCATGCAACCACCATTTATACTATGTGTGTGTGTGTGTATAGTGCATGCAACCACCATTTATACGTACCAATGTTTAGAACAAAAAAATTTGATATTTTTCTAGATGGTGAACAGTGAAGTACTTAAACTGAGTGATTTATAGTTTTCTTGGTATTAATGAAGTACCTTTAGATTACTGTGCAAGTGCTACTGTTAAAAAATTAGGTTTCATACTAGTAGTAGAGTTGTTAATTTATATTCCTCTTGATATACTGCATGAATATGTTGGCACTCAAGTTATATTATCAAGGGATTATTGATGACAAAGAAATGTATACAGTATAATAGTCATGCTCTTCAAATGTAATATTTTGATAAATTTTTCTACAAATGAGATTAGCAAATGTTTTTCATAATGTATTTACAGTCATGGATGGGGCTAATCACATACTTTATATATTGCTGCTTCAATACTTTCAAAATCCCTAATTAAATGTTTGTATATTTTTCCTATATGAAAGCCTTGTCTTAAATTTTTACATTTCATCCCTTCACACCTTGTAGTTCAGCTTTCTTGGTTGGCTACTTATCAACATTTACTCACAAATTCTAACATTTGTTGAAATTTTTTCCATTGTAGAACATTTGTATGTGGTGCTCTATTTGTGTGTAGGATTTCTAAAACTATTTTATTTACGTTTGGTAAAAAGACACAAGTTCAACTAATGCTCCTGGAGAGTGAAACATTGCCACAATAAAATGTCACATTAGTTGCAATTGTGTCCTTTTTACCTAACACATTGTCGGTAATTCTACCAACATTAATACACTATTTTATTTACATTTAAAGAATTTGCTTAATTCTGTTTTAAATGCATGCTAATTTGTTTTTATGGTGATGGACAGCTTGAAGCCCTTAAAGTAACTGATGCAAGACCACGAGCTAACAGTGGTGATGGAATCAGTGTACACCGCATCTATCTTCCTCCTTACTCACCTCGCCCGCCCTCTCTCCGGCGCCACTCACTCCCCACCCCTGTACATGCATATTTCACAGCATTTTCTTGTCCGGCTTTAACACAGTTGCACACTTCTAGGCAAAACTTTTCTCATGTATTATCAGAAAATATGCTAGCTAAGCCTGTTGTTAGGAATTCTTTAAAAAAATACCGGAAACGATTGAGTTCCACCTCAAATCCACAACTGTCTGAAACTATACACTCAAAAGATTTGGATACAGACAGTTTGTTTGCAGACATGTTAAATCATCGTTGCAATTATTATGAAGGGCGTCCAACTAGTGCTCCACCTAGTAATTCACTACAAATTAGCTCCAAACTTTCATCCTATAATAGCACATCCACATCGATCAGTCAGTCCCAACAAGTAGAAAACAGATACAGTGAATTTTCCCATCAAGGTATTCCAGATGGAGGTTGTGATAGTAAATCCAATAGTTCAGTTTGTGAATTTGTTAGTGTGGATGAATATGAAGCTCCATATCTAGAGGAGTCTATCGACAGAATATCAGAATTTTGTTCGTATGGTATAGAATTTAGAAATGCCTCAGAGCTTGATTGCATTAATGAAATGGAGGGGAAAGAGATGACTGATCCATTAAGTAGTTATAGAGCATACAGAAAGAGTCAGATATATGGTTATACAGACACAGCTGAGGATAGCACTACTCTCCCACCCATTTATGAAATAGAAGGTGAGGGATCAGAAATTACTGAATTGACTGACCCACCCAGATCAGTTGAGTACTGGAGCAGTGAAAGTCTGCTTGATGAGAAGTCAGAGCTCTTAAGTGTAAAGTCTGGTAAAACTACCTTTGCAGATTCCTCGAATCAGAGGCTTGGTAAGAAAAATTATTGTGCTCAGTATTGCTCTGATAATGATTCCATCATGAGCTATTACTCGGTTATTCCCCCTCCTGATGGCTTGAGGGATAGTATACGTAATGTTGATCACTTAGTGGGAAAGTTAGACTTGAAAAATGTACAGGGGTGCCCCTCTCCTGTATCACCTTTTCCCCTCACTCCACCAAATACTTGTGATTCCTCTCCTAAGCTGTTAAATGTTAAACACCCTGCAAGAAATAACCTGCATGCTCTGTCTGGTGTAGAGGTAAAGTAGATTTTGTGTTTCTTGTATGTACAGTTCTGTATTACTTGTCAATACCTGTGTGTGTCTTTGTCAGTACGTATTTGTGCATTTCTTCCTTAAGACAACTGAGAGTTCTAAAATATTTTCTTATGTATGTAATTTTTCTACTATTTCTTAAAAAGTTAAAAGATTTAACACTGAATTCTCATATTTCCTCTGTAGAGAGAGTATTGTGTGTTTATAGGTATCTGAAAAGGGTTACTTGACAGTTAATATAAAAATTAATTGAAGTCAAATGTTGTGGTACGAGTTTGAATATATTTTGAAAAATAATGGTTTGGTATTGTTGACTTTGTAATTGAAATACTTTTGCCTTTTTTATGTGTCATTGTAATATTTTTTGCCATACTCCTTCATAAGTCTTGTTTTGCAGTATGAACTAAAGGAGTTGAAGAGGAAACAGGAAGAGGAGGAAGAAGAACGGCGAAGACAAGAGGAGCTGGCAAGACTAGCAGCTGCTCCTCCTCCACAGTCACCTGATCAACCTCCAGACGGGTGAGTAGCTCCCCCCCCCCTTTTTTTGTGATAGGCTTTTGCACATGCATGCATACATACATATCCCCCCCCCCCCCTTCCATGAACTGGCCACATCCCACCAAGGCAGGGTGACCCAAAAAAGAAAAACTTTCATTTTTATTTTCAAATTTAGTAAGTCTTCTTCTTTCTTTCAACACGTCCGCCGTTTCCCACTGAAGCGGGGTGGCCCAAAAGGAAAAACAAAAGTTTCTCCTTTTACATTTAGTAATATACATGTATACAGGAGAAGGGGTTACTAGCCCCTTGCTCCTGGCATTTTAGTCGCCTCTTTATGACACGCATGGGTTACGGAGGAAGAATTCTGTTCCACTTCCCCATGGAGATGAGAGGAAATAAGAACAAGAACTAGTAAGAAAATAGAAGAAAACCCAGAGGGGTGTGTATATATATGCTTGTACATGAATGTGTAGTGTGACCTAAGTGTAAGTAGAAGTAACAAGACATACCTGAAATCTTGTGTGTTTATGAGACAGAAAAAAGACACCAGCAATCCTACCATCATGTAAAACAATTACAAGCTTTCATTTTACACTCACTTGGCAGGACGGTAGTACTTCCCTGGGCGGTTGCCGTCTACCAACCTACTACCTAGAAAATTTAGTAAGTATTTCCATGTATACTTGCCTATTTGTGGTTGCAGGGAGTTGATTCTCGGATACTGGCCCTACCTCTTAACCCTTTGACTGTTTTGGTCATATATACACGTATACATCTTACGAGCCAGTGTTTCGGACGTATATATACTCAAAAATTCTAGCGGCTTCAAATCAAGCGGGAGAAAGCTGGTAGGCCCACATATGAGAGAAATGGTCTGTGTGGTCAGTGTGTGCTGTATAAAAAAATCCTGCAGCACGCAGTGCATAATGAGAAAAAAAACTCCAACCGTGTTTTTGGATTAAAACCGACTTTGACGTGTATTTTCGTATAGTATTTATGGTTGTATTCTCTCTTTCGTGGTCTCATTTGATAGAATGGAAAACATATTACATAAATAGAGATGATTTTGATTAGTTTCATAATGAAAATGACCTTGAAATTGAGCTCAAAGTAGTGGAAATGTTCAATTTTTGCCGAAGTTCGAGTACACAAATCACGCCACCATTCGTCCAATACACATCAACTGGTGAGTCTAATATTCTTACACAAGTGCACTGATATTATTTATACCATTTTTACAATAATGCAGTAGTCTGCATAACAGTAAATCTTCTATTTTTGTGTGAATAAAAAATCAAAACAGAAAGCAAGAGTAATATAAGAGGGGCCTAAAGACGTGACTAATGAACAGAGAAAATCTTATTTTAGTGTCAGGAATGTCTGCATTGTTTATTCTGGATCCTATTTTGAAATTGACATCTTTTTTATTTTACATGAAATTGGCCAAATTGCCAATTTCTGACCCGTTTATTGGGTAGTTGAAATCGGTAAATTGGTGGTTTCTTGTATTCAATCGATAGAACAAATGGAGTTCTAAAGCAATAGTATGAGTTTGGTCGACTGTAACAATGGAATTGGCCGAAAATAGGGCTCAAATTCGGCGAAATCACAGATGTGTATATATCGCTGACATCGCTAACTTCGCAAGAGCGTAATTCCGTAAGTTTTCCATCAAATTTCGTACTTTTGGTGTCATTACCATCGGGAAAAGATTATCATTTCAAAAGATTTTTTTTTTTTTTTTTTTCCAAAATTTTGCGACATAGTATGACAATTTCAGAATGGGGCCTCCGACAGTCAAAGGGTTAACTTGCCACACTTCAGATACACTCCCTCTTAGCTTCGTAGGCCCTGTCATACCTGCATACTACAAGATGAGTGTAATTCATGTTATCTAAAGGGCCCAGACGAGCATAGACTGCTGAAGTTATTCGGGTGATGCGAGCCTCTGGGCACTGTGCTCATCTCTAGGTTTTTCTTTGAGTGAAGAGTGCAGCTTCTTTCCCCTAGTCTATGCCCCATTTCTGGCCTTCTTGCTTGCTCCTTTCCCAATCTTCATGACCTTAAATTTACTGTGGTTGAATTCAAGCAACCAGTTATCTGACCCCTCTTGCAGTTTGTCCAGATTCTTTTGGAGCTTTTCCTTGTCCTCATCTGTTTTCATTCTCATTAGTTTTATGTCATTAGCAAACAGGGATATATCTGAATCAATCCTGTCTGGAATATCATTCGTATAAATCAGAAACAGAGCTAGTCTTAATACCAGTTCTTGTGGAACTCTGCTTTTTACTCGTCTCCATTCTGATGTGTGTGTCCTGACAATTTCACTTTGCTTTACACACACAACCCGCACATAGAAGAGAGGAGCTTACGACGACGTTTTGGTCCAACTTGGACCATTTACAAAGTCACACTAACACAAAGAGCAGGTAGAAGGGGTTATATATAGGCCAGCAGATGGGGGAGGGTACAAGAAAGTGGTGGAGGAGTAATAGTGGAAGAAGTAGTAGTAGTAGTGGAGTCGCTCATATTCTAGGAAAGAGGATCACTGCAATAAAGCTGGTGGCCTGCATAGGGTAAGGACAAGAACACAGAGGGGGAAAAAATGAAAATAAAATGACGGACAAATACAAGGCAAAAGAAAGAAAACCCAGAAGAGAAAGAAGAAAGAGGAGAAGGGGGAAGAGATAGAAGGGGAAGGAATCAGGTTAAGTCACGGGTGTTCTGAAGTTTGGAGCATTTAACAATGTAATGGGAGAGGAAAGCATGTCCACCGCTCAGTTACAGGTTTTGCCTTTTCCGTGTACTGCAAGCCTATGCACAGTGCCATGTATATTCACTACTTTTCTTATGCCTCCTCTGTCAAGAAAAGTGTTCTTATCTCCCTCTTTCTCCGTGCTCTCCACATTTGTGATCCTCGGTTCCTTGAAGCAGAAATTTCCACTCTTCATAATTCATTTTCCCATCTTGGCTACCCTTCCCATTTCATAGACTGCTTTCTCTCGTGCCAAACGAACTTTCTTCTCTCCTAAACCCTCTACTCCTGGGAACTCTCCTGTCCTCTGCCTTCCCTACATCTCTGGTCTCTCTAATCTCAACAACTCTCTCCATTCCTTAGACATCAAACTTACCTTTCGCCAGACTAACACTTCGCACTAATCTAGTTCATACCTCCCCTCCCTCTATAGATTCTCCTGGTGTCTACTCTATTTCTTGCTCCTCCTGTCCTCTTCAGTACTTTGGAGAAACTGGTTGATCTCTTTCTGACAGACTTAGGGAGCACAAAAAGTGTTAGGTTTTCCGACACCAATAATGCTCTTTTCTGTCATGTCAGAGATCACAGTCATCCTGTTGATTGGTCTTCTGCTAAAACTGTCTACCCTACGTCCAACTTTCACAGTTGCCGTCTGGTTGAATCCTCCCTTATACACAACTTTCCCTGTATGAATCTTAGCCCTGGCTTTGTCTGTGTAGATGCTTTCCTCTCCCATTACATTGTTAAATGCTCCAAACTTCAGAACACCCGTGACTTAACCTGATTCCTTCCCCTTCTATCTCTTTCCCCTTTTCCTCTTTCTTCTTCTCCTCTGGGTTTTCTTTCTTTTGCCTTGTATTTGTCCTTCTTTATTTTATTTTTATTTTTTTCCCCTCTGTGTTCTTGTCCTTACCCTATGCGGGCTGCCAGCTTTATTGCAGTGCTCCTCTTTCATAGAATATGACTGACTCCACTACTACTACTTCCACTACCACTACTACTTCCACTATTACTCCTCTACCACTTTCTTGTGCCCTCCCCTGTCTGCTGGCCTATATATAACCCCTTCTACCTGTTCTTTGTGTTAGTGTGACTTTGTAAATGGTCCAAGTTAGACTGAAACGTCGTCGTAAGCTCCTCTCTTCTGTGTGCAGGTTGTGTGTGTATTGTTCCAGTCACTGTATTGTGCCTTTTTTTGTTATGCACTTTGCTTCCTTTCCCCGAGATACTCTTTGATCCACTGGAGGACGTTCCCTATTATTCCCACCTGAATCTTAGATTATGGCCCAGCTTTTTGTGGAGTAAAGTGTCACACTTCTTGCAGTCTAAAAAAAAAAAATGCAATTCACTCAACCCTCTTTCTTATTGCATATCTGTTATTTTGTCATATAACTCCAAATTAGTACAAAAATATTTGCCATCCCTAAACTTATTTTGGTGGTTGTTTATGATTTATAAAATTAATTTTGTTCCTCCAGAAACACTTCTTACTTGTTTTAAACTTAAGTGCAGCAATCATATTAATATACAGCATAATATTTCACGAGGGACTGGTCTCCACCTGTGAAGGCCGAGGGACTGATAACCTCAAAATTACTTCTTTACTATCTTCAGTGTTATCACCTGTGTTTAACTGAAGCAGCCTTCTGCATAGGCAAAACATTTTTGGCAGTATGAATACCTAAATGTTGCACGTCTCTTGTTCATAAACATAAAAAAGGGACTTTTAACATTGTTAGTTACTCATACTGTAACTTTTGAGCTATTTTGTGCTTTATTTAGTATTTATAATGGAAATCTGGGCAAATTTCTTCTCCTCCCTATACCCTTCCCTCCTTTCTCCAGTAAAGTACTACCTCATACTCCTATGATGACATTACATTATTAGTTTCAGATAAGGCACAGAAAAATATTACTGTGAAACATATGGTAACCATGTCTTTTAAATGACTGTATAAATCCTACACACAAATATTTGTACAGAACACAGTTGACAGTAAACTCTTATGAAAGTATGTTTTGCTTTTAGTTGAAGACTGTGAATTGAAATCCCTCGTCTATAGCATGGCAATTTTTGGACATCAGACAAAGGGACTGCATACAATATCGTCTGTTTGTAGTTGCACCCTAATTTGACTTGTTAAAACTTTTTTTTCTTCTTGTTTCAGAGTTGATGGTACAGCAGAAGACTTCCATGTCAATGGAGAAGAGCATGATGAATCACGAGAAGGTAAACTATGCATGTTTGGTGTGCTTATGGGTAACAGCTATGCTATGTTGAAAAGTGTGGCCTGCAAGCACTTGTTTTGTAGGGTGGAGGCATCAGCTATTGTACCTTTGCTGATATGACCCATCATCCTGGCCTATTGCATCAGTTGAGATGATCTATTGATGACACTTGCTGGAATGCTTGAATTACGGGTCATGTGTTTAGATAAAAGTAATGGGATGGATGGATTTGTAGTTGATTATTAGTGATTCAGATGGTTTGGGGTACAAATGCATGGAAAGCAAACACGTCAGAAGAAAATCTGATGCTCTAGTCCATGACTGCTAAGTTTCAGTCATGTTAGTAATTACTAATATGTTACTAGTAAATGTTGATTTATTTTACTTACATTATTATTATTTATTATGGGATATCTACTCTGTGCGTGAGTGTGTGCGTGTGAGTGGGTGGAGATTGTGCACCTGTATTATGTATGTGGGGGTGGGGGGCATGCATGCATGCATGCATGCACATGCATGTTTGCTTTTGTGTGATCACTTGTGTGT
This sequence comes from Cherax destructor, assembly GCA_009830355.1. NCBI lineage: Eukaryota > Metazoa > Arthropoda > Malacostraca > Decapoda > Parastacidae > Cherax > Cherax destructor. The sequence continues at coordinate 191,686 of WNWK01001111.1, read as the reverse complement.
GTGGGTGTGTTTTTGTTAATGAGCAAGACAGAATAAGTGAATAATAGTAGAGCTAACTTCTTGCATGGGATCATTCATAAGCAAGAATTCATTTGTGGTTTTGAAATGTTTGCCAATAAATATTTCCTTAACAGTAATATTATGTTGAAATAGGAGCTGGGACAGATTTTTTTTTGTGAAATTGTTTTTGAGCACAAGCATAATGAACAAGCATATGTTATGCACTGCAGATGTACTGAAGTGCACTACATACTGACATAATCTGCACAGCATGAACTTCCTTGTCATCTTGTTAGAATTGGTAGATTCACTGAACCAAGTAGTTTTATCTTTATTTTATAAATTTTAATTTTGTTGATATTACTGATTGGCAGATTACTATAGTTAGTGTATTTTATATTCTTGGGGAAAAAAATTAGGTAAGCTGCATTCCAAGTATAGGTATACACATGCACATGGGTGAATAGATGTTTATTTACATTATTTTATGGTCAGCTGTTGAACCACCATCAGCAGTGCTTCCTTCCAAGGGCCAACCACATACGTTGCCCCGAGGTAAGACAAATTACTAATGCCATGTGTGATAAGCTTTGCACCTCTTGTGTTATTGATCACAAAGCTTAATGACTACCTCTTGTAGTTATGTAACTTAAGATGCTTTATCACCACTTGTAATATAGGTAAGCCTCTAAAATAAATACAGCCGTATCTTCAAGAAGCATTTTCAAATGCAATTTTCTTTTGTAAATATTACTCCTTTTTGAAGGCTTACAAAACTGCCAGTAGAATTCATCATAACAAAATATATTACTCATTAAAATATAGAATTTTGTCACTGTCCCAGCTATTATTAGTATGTTTCACAGTTACTAACTTAAACTGATATTGACACAGTATATAAAATCCTAATCAGTCCTACTACAAAGAATATTCGTATGTTTTTTGTGAAATTTGTGTTCTTGGGATTATGGATGATGGTGAGTTATGGGTTGTTATTCTGCTGCTGCTGCTGCTGTTTCTTATAACAACCAAGTCTTTACCTACTTTTGGCGGTATCTTCAGTTTGTGTTGGAAATTTCATCTTCTCTGTTGTAGCATTAGCTTGTTACTAGTGGCGAATATTGGGCAACTTTTCTTTTATGGTGTATGATCTCATTTTGCCACCTCATTGTTGTGGGAATTTAAAATTCTCACCTGACTGGTGGCAGTTTGCACGGTTAACGTTGGTATTTCTCTGGTCTCTCGGATAAAGGTGAGATATGTTTTGTCTTTGAAGCACTGTGTATTGTGTTTATAAATTTAGTTTGTGTATTTTGTAGTACTGAACTTGTATAGTTCTTTTGATTGTTTTAGTTTAAATATTTTGTATACTGTAATTATTTTTAATGTATGTAAAACATTATTAGTAATTAGCTTTGCATTTTTTACAGACATAATTGTTATTGTTTATACATACATTAGTTATTTATTTAATTGCAGTAGTTAAATTGATGTAAGCTAGACAAAAATGGTTGAACTAAGAGAATTGTGCATGATATACGCATGATGCATGATGTGCATGATATGCTGTGTTGTAGAGCATGATGAGAGTGCCGCAGTGCGAGGGGGTAGTGCACCTAGCACCCCACGACCCCCTTCCACTCCCGCCACCCCTACTTCTGCATCCAGCGCAGCTCGAGGGCGCCCTACCTCTGCCACCCTTCCAGCACAGTCATCTCTGTCATCCACAGCCTCGCGTGAGTACTCCATCCCTTAAAGACAGGGCTGCTTATGTATGATTCTTGTTGGTTTAATAATTTTGTAATGAATTTTTATAAGTTGTATTTATATACTTGTTTTATATATACTAGTATGTTAACATGTTTGATAATTTTTTTTGTTGCTGCAAACTAGTGCTTTTTTTGCTCACTCATCAGCGGTAAGTGTGCTTGCTTATCTTTCGATAATGCAGCAATAGTTTTTCAATTGCACGCTCGAGTAAATGAGCTTCATTCTTCAATCAGCTTGAAAGATACAAGGTAACATCTGGACTTTTAAGGTGTTCATCAGCAAACATTTTAGATAAGTTTTTATATGGTTCAATTGACCTTTGCAGATTATAGTACAGTATTGTTTTATGCTGATAACCTCATTAGGGCATATAAAATAATACTAGAAAATACTAAAATTTGTTGAAGCTTTCTAACATTGTAAAAGAAATATAATTTCATACAGATATTCATACGGTGTTTTGCTTTTTTGCAAATTAGCTATTGTGCTACATCACATTTCCACCAGTATTTCTGTATATGCAGCATAAATTCACCTTGTGCATTTGGTGAAATTTGTAAAGCATATTGAAGATTCTTGTGTGAAATTAAGTATTAATGTCTTGATTAAGCTTAATTCAACTGTCAAGGGTCTGAGATATATTTACAGCAAGGGACACCTGTAACTGGATTTAGTAGTAGTGTAATTGCTGGACTTGAGTTCTGGAGGTGGGAAGTACAATGCCTGCACTTTAAAGAGGGGTTTGGGATATTGTCTGTTTGGAGTGACCTCTAAACTGTCGTATCTTAGTGCCTCTGCAAAGACAGTGATTATGTATTAATGATGATGGAAGTTTTTTCTTTCCTTTTGGGTCACCCTGCCTCAGTGAGAAACAGCTGACATGTTAAAAAAAATCTATCTATATGCCGACTGTCTTCCACTGAGGTAGCGTGACCCGAAAAAGAAGAAAATTTTTCACTATCACTGACTTATTAGAGGTGTGCCTATACTACATTTCAGATGACCCTCCAAAATGCAGTGTCCCCACCACTTCAGAGTGCAGGCACTGTACTTTCCACCTCCAGGACTCAATTCTGGTTAACCAGTTTCTCTGAATCCCTTCATAAATGTTACCTTGCTCACACTCCAACAGCATGTCAAGTTAAAAAGACAAAATGGGTGATTTCTTGTACACAGTCGATGGAATGGAAGAAATACTAGTGAAATAGCTATGAGTTTGGTTGACTAGAACAATGGAGTTTGCCTAAAATAGGACTCGGTGGGTGAAATCGCTGATACGTAAATATCGCGGCATACAATAAAGCACCTAAATTACTGGGAATGGTTGAAGTCCCTTGATTTGTATTCCCTGGAATGCAGGTGAGAAAGATACATGATAGAATACACTTGGAAAGTCCTAGAGGGAGTAGTACCAAATTTGCACACGAAAATCGTTCTTTATGAAAGCAAAAGACTCGGCAGGAGATGCAACATTCCCCCAATGAAAAGCAGGGGCACCACGAATACACTGAAAGACAACACAATAAGTGTCAGGGGTCTAAGATTGTTCAACTGCCTCCCAGCATACACAAGGGGGATTACTAATAGATCCCTGGCTGTTTTCAAGAAGGTGTTAAACAGGCACCTAAAGTCAGTACCTGACCAGCTGGGCTGTGGTTCGTATGTCAGTTTGTGTGTGGCCAGCAGTAACACCCTGACACACCATGAGGCCTGGTCTCAGACTGGGCCGTGGGGGCGTTGACCCCCGAAACCCTCTCCAGATCACTAATTTTGCAAGAATGTACAGTAGGGCCCTGCTTTACGGAGTTCCACTAATACAGCGATTTCAAATTATGATCAACACACACTACAGTGAGTGGTTTTTCTAACACGGCGTGCCCTACCCGGTTTGTTTACATTCTCTGTGAGCACATCTCTCTATTATGTCTGGAAACTTTCCAAAATTTCAAGTGTTTTAAAGTTATGGCAAATTTTATATGTACAGTGGTCCCCTGAGTAACGAACACCCCCGGAAATCTTACAATTATGTAAGTATAATATTGTAAGTGCTTGTGGAAGTGTATTTTTGGGGGCCTGAAATAGACTAACCTACGTGACATTATTTCTTAAGGGAGTAAATTCATTCGGTAATGGCACTTGAGCAGGCTTCTGGGATGAAGTTTTTTCGTTACTCGGGGGACCACTGTACTTTGATAATTATACTTGTGTACCTGTACCTAAATATGCTTACACACTGTGCTGGCGTGCAGGTACACATTAAAATCACTAAGAGTGTCCCTCTAGTCTTAACGCCATAGTGATAATACTAATATGTAATAATAATCGCTTGGGCACATTAAATGTCTTATTTTATGTTAATATAGAAAGTATAGTGGTACCAACACTCTTATATGGGTGTGAAGCATGGGTTGCAAATGCTGCAGCGAGGAGGAGGCTGGAGGCAGTGGAGATGTCCTGTCTAAGGGCAATGTGTGGTGTAAATATTATGCAGAAAATTCGGAATGTGGAAATTAGGAGAAGGTGTGGAGTTACTAAAAGTATTTGTCAGAGGGCTGAAGAGGGGTTGTTGAGGTGGTTTGGTCATTTAGAGAGAATGGATCAAAGTAGAATGACTTGGAGAGCGTATAAATCTGTAGGGAAAGGAAGGCGGGGTAGGGGTCGTCCTAGAAAAGGTTGGAGGGAAGGGGTAAAGGAGGTTTTGTGGGCGAGGGGCTTGGACTTCCAGCAAGCATGTGTGAGCGTGTTAGATAGGAGTGAATGGAGACGAATGGTTTTTGGGACATGATGATCTGTTGGAGTGTGAGCAGGGTAACATTTTGTGAAAGGATTCAGGGAAACCAGTTAATTGATTTAGTTGGACTTGAGTCCTGGAAATGGGAAGTACAATGCCTGCACTTTAAAGGAGGGGTCTGAGATAGTGACAGCTGGGAGGGACTATTCTCAGCTGTCATATCTGAGATCCTCTGCAAAGACAGTGATTATGTATGAGTGTGGTGAAAGTTGTTGAATGATGATGAAAGTATTTTCTTTTTGGGGATTTTCTTTCTTTTTGGGTCACCCTGCCTCGGTGGGAGACGGCCGACTTGTTGAAAAAAAAAAAAAAAATCGGCCGATTTCCACCAAGGCAGGGTGGCCCGAAAAAGAAAAACTTTCATCATCATTCACTCCATCACTGTCTTGCCAGAGGGGGTCTCCACAGACTCTGAAGTGCACCACTCACCCTTTTCCCCTCATCAACTCTGATTCAATTCATCCTTCATAGACCCATCTGCTGACATGTCCACTCCCAAATATCTGAATACAGTGGACCCCCGAGTTTCGTAAAAACTTCACTCCTGAAGTCTGCTCAAGTGCCATTACCGAACGAATTTACTCCCTTAAGGAAAAATTTCACGTAGGTTAGTCTATTTCAGACCCCCAAAAATACACTTCCACAAGAACTTACAAAATTATACTTACATAATTGCACGATTTCCGGGGTATTCGTTAACCGAGGGTCCACTGTACATTCACCTCCTCCATACTCTTTCCCTCCAATCTGATATCCAATCTTTCGTCACTCAATCTTTTTGTTATCCTCATCACCTTACTCTTACCTATATTCACTTTCAATTTTCTTTTACATACCCTACCAAATTCATCCACAAACCTCTGCAACTTCTCTTCAGAATCTCCCAAAAGCACAGTGTCATCAGCAAAAAGCAACTGTGACAACTCCCACTTTGTATTTGATTCTTTGTCTTTTAACCCCACACCTCTTACCAAGACCCTCACATTCACTTCTCTTACAACCCCATCTATAAATATATTGAACAACCACGGTGACATCACACATCCTTGTCTAAGGCCTACTTTTACTGGGAAATAATCTCCCTCTCTCCTACACACTAACCTGAGCCTCACTATCCTCATAAAAGCTCTTCACTGCTTTCAGTAACCTACCTCCTATTCCATACACCTGCAACATCTGCCACATTGCCCCCCTATCCACCCTATCATATGCCTTTTCCAAATCCATAAATGCCACAAAAACCTCTTTACCCTTATCTAAATACTGTTCACCTATATGTTTCACTGTAAACAGTTGGTCTACACACCCCCTACCTTTCCTAAAGCCCCCTTGTTCATCTGCTATCCTGCTCTCCGTCTTACTTTTAATTTTTTCAATAATAACTCTACCATACACTTTACCTGGTATACTCAACAGACTTCTTTCTTCTTTCAACACGTCGGCCGTTTCCCACCGAAGCGGGGTGGCCCAAAATGAAAAACGAAAGTTTTCCCTTTTACATTTAGTAATATATACAGGAGAAGGGGTTACTAGCCCCTTGCTCCCGGCATTTTAGTCGCCTCTTACGACACGCATGGCTTACGGAGGAAGAATTCTGTTCCACTTCCCCATGGAGATAAGAGGAAATAAGAACAAGAACTAGTAAGAAAATAGAAGAAAACCCAGAGGGGTGTGTATATATATATATGCTTGTACATGAATGTGTAGTGTGACCTAAGTGTAAGTAGAAGTAGCAAGATGTACCTGAAATCTTGCATGTTTATGAGACAGAAAAAAGACACCAGCAATCCTACCATCATGTAAAACAATTACAGGCTTTCGTTTTACACTCACTTGGCAGGACGGTAGTACCTCCCTGGGTGGTTGCTGTCTACCAACCTACTACCTAGGGCTCAACAGACTTCTTCCCCTATAATTTTTGCACTCTTTTTGTCCCCTTTGCCTTTATACAAAGGAACAATACACACACTCTGCCAGTCAATAGGTACCATACCCTCTTCCATACATTTATTAAATAATAGCACCAACCACTCCAAAACTATATCCCTGCCTGCTTTTAACATTTCTATCTTTATCCTATTAATCCCAGCTGCCTTACCCCCTTTCATTCTACTCACTGCCTCACGAACTTCCCCCACATTCACAACTGGCTCTTCCACACTCCTACAAGATGTTATTCCTCCTTGTCCTATGCACAAAATCACAGCTTCCCTGTCTTCATCAACATTTAACAACTCCTAAAAATATTCCCTCCATACACTTAAATAATTGTTCGAGTTGGGAGCAGTATGAAATCTGGGGGTCCACTGTATTTAATAATCAGGAGTTTGATGTGCCTGTGTATAAAAAATTGCTTCACAATTGTTATTGCTCATAATCTTGCAGAAGGTATCTGGAAAATCATATGCTTCAGTATTTGAGTTAAAAGTTTTTGCATGTTTGCTGATGATACTCTGTTGTCCTGAGTCACAAGTTTGTATTTTTTTTTTTAGCCATATGAATCTTTTTTCATGCTTTGGCTTTGCATGTTTGCTTGTGTTTAGTGGTTTCTACGGGCTTTACTGTCACAAGCAGAAAGTAGTAAGGGGGGCATGATCCTTGCTATGGCTTCATAAGTAAGTGAGACCTCAGTGGAGAACATTACCATTTCTTCTTCTAAGCTGAGTTACTATCTTGGTGATTGGTCACTCCAGATTCCCAACCCAAATCTAATGCACCTGCTGTTTTCTTTAGATACAGCCAGCTTTTATACTTTTGGCATTAGTTTCTCCGTTCTCCACTGTGGTGAGACTCAGTGTACCACTGGCAATGTTCTGAACACTGTGCGTTCCTGTTTTGTCTGTTCAGCCCCTACTCCTGCTAGTAAGGAGTCACGACGGAGGGTGCGTTCTAGGTCGAAGTCTCCATTCCGCTCTTTCCGCTGGAAGAAATCCAAGTCTTCTCCAACCGGAGCACCGGGTAGTGCATCTGACGATGAATCGAATCTGGAGAGGGCAGCAGGTAATTGATTCCTGAAGAGGTGCAGAACAGACTTTTAGATGGAGTATATTATATATTTATACGTATACTCTACTGTATACACACTGTCACCTAGTGTATTTACTTAGGTTGATTCATACTGCAGTGGTGGTGGTGGTATTATGTTAGGCTTTCTTGACAGTGGAAAGATTATTGAAAAGAACCCAGTTGTTAATGATTTGAATATTTTTGGATACATGGTTTAGTTGAATGAATGGATGGAGGGGAAAAGATAGAATAGCTTGGCTACTAGCAATAAGCTCTTGCTTGATAGTAATCAGTGAGTGCATTTCATCCAATTCCCAAAAGATAAAATGCACAGAGCATTGTATGACATATTAGATCTCATATGAGGCTGAGTTCATGTTATCTTTCCCTAACATGCAGCCCCAAAACACCCACCCTCAGTGGCCCCCACTACAACTGCTACCACGGCAGCGGCCCCCACAACCCCAGCCCCAGCCAAGGAAGGTATGGTTGGGATTTTGATCAAATCTAGTTTGTACCCAAGTTCAGCATATATGCTCTTAGTTTTGTGGGCACATTTTTGTCTGAATTTTGTTTTGTGCAAGTGAATTTGGTTTATTGTAATTATTTTTATGGACATTTTTTATTATATGATTTATTATTAATTTTGCACTCCGTGCTAAATTGCAACTCACCTCTCCCCTTTTAAGTTTTAATGAATTCCCTTACATACATTTGTCATAAGCTTTTAGTATTAGTTTAAAGAAAGAACAGTTTGCTGTGCATTGAATCATAGTACTGTATCAACATTTTATACAATATAAGATATTGCAAAAGCTTATCATAATTGGAGTGCTTTTAATATTTTTAAGCATTCATGGAGGCATCTTTGTGTTTGGGTCTATATGTTGGTTGTGAATTGTAGTGCAGTATGTTGTGGAGATTTTGTTCTGGCAGATAGAGTATATCACGGTTTTTAGGGTTATATGTTCTGTACTGTTATATTTTTGGTTAGCTACTTGATGTAGCATAATGTGATGTTTTTATAGCTAGTATGTAAGTGCTTTAAAATTTGCATTGAATATGTTTTAGAATGTATACATTAAGTAATTACAATATACCTACATAATTTTTAGCTAATATGCATGAATTGATGCATGATTATCATTCTGAATGCTACTTTAAGTTCCAACATGATTATTTAGGGTATATTTTGCATTTCCATTATTTTATTTAATATTATCATTGTTATGCATAGTTGTAACTAACATAATAAATGAATATTTTGTAAATACTATATTCCTGATTCTGTTGTTTCAAACATTTATGAAATATATTTTCCTATTATAAAAATAGAGCTTATGATATATCAGATATATATATTTTTATACATATTTACTGCTTTTCCACTAAATAATTGTATATTTGGTACAGAACGCCCAAGCCCCAGTGGAGATGAAGATCAACTAGAAGGCAGTTTGGTGCGTAAACATGAATGGGAATCAACCACAAAGAAGGCCTCAAATCGGTAAGAACAAAACAGCTATACAGGGCATTTAGGTTTCTTTGGATTCTTAGCATTTCTGTTGTGTGAAAATGATGAAACTTTAAATGCAGTATTTAACCCCTAAACTGTCCAAACGTGGATCTACGCAGCACTCCGAATATTTTGAAAAAACAAAAAAAAAAAAAAATGAATGAAGAGGGCATTATTCTACATGTTATAAGATAAAAAAAATTTTTTTTTTAGGATCAGTACTTACCAAGATATAAGCCCGCGAAGCTGGCACTGGATGCTCACCTGACTGCAACATGGAGTCCTGCTGCTTGCAGAAGTGTTGCTGATGTACCTTTTTTTTCTCATTTATATATTTTATATAATTTTTTTTTTTTAAGTCGGCCATCTCCAACCGAGGCAGGGTGACCCAAAAAGAAAGAATACTTTCATCGTCATTCAACACTTTCACCTCACTCATACATAATCACTGTCTTTGCAGAGGCACTCAGATACTACAGTTTAGAAGTCCCTCCAAACTGCCAATATCCCAAACCCTCCTTTAAAGTGAAGGCATTGTACTTCCCATTTCCAGGACTCAAGTCCGGCTAACCGGTTTCCCTGAATCTCTAAATTTTTATGTTCTGATAATTGCAATTTATAGTAGTTCTTGTGATTTCATAGCCAATCTTTGTTCTGACACAAATATTAGGTACTGAAATTGTACTCAAATAGTCACAAACACACTGACAGGTGAACATTTTCACCTGCCTTGATCATTTACTATTGTCTAGAAATATATACAAAGTATTTATAGGTCCCAGCAATGATTTAAATACGCTGGAGTATATATGAAACTCCTTGAAGCATGGTGAAAGACTGGGTGTCACTAAACTGCTGACAGTGCAGCAGTGGTTTGACACTTGATCATGCATTGCTGCAGGGAACCCCTGGCTTTGTTTGTTTTCACTGTTACACACACACATGTCTGTCTAGCTCTGTTTGCTTATCTGTCTTTGTGTGTGTGTGTCTTTCTGTCTGCCTCTGTATGTCTGACTTTGTCTGCCTGTGTGTCTGCCTGTCTCTGTCTCAGAGAGCGGCTCATGAACCAACAGTTATTACACAGGATGCAGTCACGTCTGATTCGTGATCAAGTGAACATGGTATTACTTAACAGTCATGCGTATTATGCCTTATATCTACAAACAAGCACAGTGTATAACAATGGAATTTTTTGGGTTATCCTAGGTAATCTACACTATGTATGATAACTGTACTTATGTATACCTGTGAAAGAGAGATAGACAGATACAGATGAAGAGACAGCCAAAGTCAGTCAGCCAGCCAGCCTGACAAATACGTATTACATGTTCCAGAATCGTTTCTCTTTACTTAGGGTATAGGTTATAGGACAGTCTGGTAGGATGACACTGCCAGTGGTATCAAAAATGAAAGGATGTTGCACAGATGTTGCGCATGGGTTATTATCGAGGTTTTTTATATTTCCTCGATCACTTGTGGCCACATCCATCTCACAGCCACTGAACTTTGGATCAACATCACTTTCCTCTTAGAAGGGGAGTGTTAATACGACATGACATCAGTGAATCCCTGGTGTTTGCCATGCTATTTGCTCTAGCTGGCGCTCAATTGAACTGGTGCTCTCACAAGGTACTAAGTGGTCCCAGATTTTTTTTAATACTGCGTACACCGAGTGTTAAGACCCATTCTATACTGACCAGGCATCTCAAGCCAATCGTGCCAAATTTGGAGGCAGGAAAAATAAAACGTAGATCTTCGTTTGTAGTGCTAGCGGTACAAACGTAGATCTACGTTTGAACAGTTTAAGGGTTAATACACAGTATATAAAATACTCCTATGTGGGATGGGAAATGGCCTTTTTCAGAATGGCACAGACATCAGAGTCCAATGTTTACTTATAAAATGCAACTCCCTCCACCCTAGTTTTGAAATACACTTGCACTATTAAATTTCTCATTTAGTTGTTAGAAAGTTCTACATGGAATTTAAAAGGTAGTAATGACAGAAGTAGCCACTCTTCATGTAGGAAGCAGCAGAGCAATGGCAATAAATTACAGACAGTAATACACATCACAGAAAAATATTTGAAATGTTGACACCATTAACTGATTTTGTGGAGAAACACGACTTAAGATCATGCCTGCCACACCTATAGACCATTATGGTGGGAAACAGTCAGTGTACTAATAAACTGGTAGAGAGTGAAATTCTTACGATAAGTCACCAGAATATTGGGGGACACTAACCACTGTTTGTAGTAGGTGAAATTGTAGATCTGAAGAATGTAGAGGTTTTATTAGGCATTACCTTCCAATCCTGAATCAGTTTTGTAAGGAATTTAATGCTGTATAAAAGTTCAAATTCCTTTTTCTAGCAATTTTATTACACTTCGTCAGGGATATGGGTTTATTATTTAGGTTTTCATGTTTTTCCTTTATATGGTTGTACTTTTGCCACTTTCAGGTGTTACTTCACCCAATATTAATGATTTGTTAAAATTTGTTATTGGCTTCCACAGTATATTTAAATTCCTTTTATTTGTGTGGTAGTGATATTGCTTTGGGTCCTGATGCCTTTGATGCGTCAAGTTCTATTAGGACTCTCGGTGCAATTTTGCATTACAATCCACTGGTTAGATATGGAGTGGACAAGTTAGCAGTTTTAATTTTTTAATTTAAATTAATTTTGATCAAAATTTTGTTTGAAAGATATTTTGACATTATGCACCTTTGTTTTGGTGTGATGCTGAACCCTCCTGCTGACCATTTTGGAAACAAGATTTTTTGAGTTTAAAGTGAAGAGTATCATTTCTATTTATCAAATGAGTGCCTTCAGTATTTCTTACAGAATTAAAAATACTTTAGCAGTGGAATTATAGCACAAAGTTTCTTTCAAAACTAATGCAGTATTTTAATACAAATGTCATTGAATTTGTATACGTGTTTTTAGGTCTTGGGACAAAGTTTTCCTGGTGCTTCGTGGAAATATGCTATTCTTCTACAAAGATCGAAAGAGCTACCAAGCTGCTGCTGATGTTTACTTCAGAGCTGAAGCTCCTTGTGATGTCTCAGGTGGACAAGCATCGATCGCTGATGACTACACAAAGAAGAAGCACGTTCTACGACTCAAGTAAGCACTGTATGATATACTGGGATGACCATATTGAAATTCTTACCCTGATAACATTAAAAATGCAGTTCAAGAACATTAATTTGATTACAAATACAGTGGACCCCCGGTTTTTGTAATTAATTCATTCCAGAATGCTGTTCAAGTGCCGTTACCAAATGAATTTGTTCCCATAAGGAATAATGTGAATTAGATTTGTCCTTTTAGACATCCAAAAATACACTTAAAAAAGCACTTACAAAAATACACTTACATAATTGTTCGAGTTTGGAGCAGTACGAAAACCTGGGGTACACTCTATACTTATTGATTATTAAAGTGTAAAGAATACATGTATTAGTTTATGCAGACAGACAGGGTTAACCCTTTCAGGATCCAAGCCGTAGATCTACGCATTGTCCACAGGGTTCAAGAATTTTCATTTTTTTTTCTTATGAAATGGTAGATAATCTTTTTCTGAAGGTAATAAAACAAAAAGTACGAAATTTGGTGGAAAACTGACGAAATTACACTATCGCGAATTTGACTGTGTCAGCAATATTTACATATCGGCGATTTTGCCCACTTTGACTACTATTTTAGGCCATTACATTATTCCAGTTGACCAAATTCTTAGCTATTTCGTTAGTATTACGTACTTCTATTTTATTGATTGAGCACAAGAAACTGCCCAATCAACTATTTCAAGTAGCCAATGAAGTGATCAGAAATTGGTAATTTTGCCAATTTCACACAAAGTTCAAAATATTCCAATTTCAAAACAGCATCCAGAATAAACAATGCAGGCATTCCTGGCACTAAAATAACATTTCCTCTGTTTATTAGTTACATTTCCAGGCTTTACGGATGAATTCCATTTTTTTTTTTATTTACATAAAGAATTTTTATTCACACCAAAAAATAGATGAATTACTCTTATGCAATATTGTAATAATTGAAAACACTATCAGTGCATTTGTAAACGTATATTAGACCCACCAGTTGACGTGTATTGGTCGTGTGATGTGATTTGTTTACTCTTAAAAATCGGCAAAAATCAAACAATTCTGCTACTTTGAGCTCAATTAGAAGCTATTTTCAGTATATATCTTCCATTCTATCAAATGAGACCAAGAAGATGCAAATACAACCGTAAAACCACATGAAAATATACACCACAAAGTTGCTGTTTTAATCGAAAAAGTTTTTTTCTCATTATGCACTGTGTGCTTCAGGATTTACTTTATATGGTGCACACTTACTACATAGATGCATTCTCTCATATCTAGGCCCAAATTTACCGATCACAGCTTATCTGAGTGAGCTGAGCTCATGGCGTAGATCTACGGTTTGGACCCTGTGGACAATGTGTAGATCTACGGCTTGGAAAATTAATGAAACAGATGTTATGTTTTATTTCACAAAGATGATAATTTCTCAGTACAGTGGACCCCCGGTTTTCGTGATTTTTTCGTTCCAGAATGCTGTTCAAGTGCCATTACCAAATGAATTTATTCCCATAAGGAATAATGTAAAGTAGACTAGTCCTTCTAGACACCCAAAAATACACTTACAAAAGCATTTAAAAAAATACACTTACATAAAAGGGCGAGTTTGGAGCAGGACAAACATCGGGGGTACACTGTACTGTATTTTTATTAAACCTGGGTGTGCTTGAAGGGGTTAAACTCGTTTAACATGTTTCAGGTAAATTTCTCTAATGACATTTTAAGAAATTTTTCATGGAAATTTACATTATTTCATTTTATTTTTAAATGTCATAACACTGAGTTTAATGTTAAAGGTTAGATTTTGCAGTATACGTAGTACATAAAACACAAGAATTAATTATTCATCATAAGTTTATCTCCTGTGTGTGGGTTCTTAGTGTATAGATCCGGAGATCTTTGCCACAAGTCATGCCAAGAACAAGTTCAAGCATTAACCCTTTCACTGTCGAGACCCCTGATCCTGAGTGCTCACTCTATCAAAAAATATCTGAAAAAAAAAAATTATTTCATCTTACCAAAATCTTACAAATATTTTTGTGAGTGTTTAAAAGAAAAAAAATGCAATCAGTACTTTCTGAGATATAGAGGCGAGAAGTTGACAAAGTGAACCACTTAAGGCAACATCGGCGACTGCCACTCACTCAGTAATATTATTTTTACTTTTATTCAATTTTTTCCTTCTCTCAAGTAACTTTTGTGGCCTGTGAGACCAATATAATGCATAATGTATATATATCCACTCATTGTATGCAACACAATAACTGCACAAACATTGTTATTATATTGTTGACAAAACATTTTTACACAAATCCACGCTGCCTTCCCCACTACTCATGCTGCCTTCCCCACCAACTATGCTGTCTTCCCCACAACCCACATGGAAATAAGTCACTTTGACTTTTTTGGGTTATCCTAAGTAATCTACACATATGCTGCTATGTTTACACAAACTCACGCTGCCTTCCCCACCACCCACACTGTCTCCCCTACCAACTAGGCTGCCTTCCCCACTATCCATGCTACCTTCCCCATCACCCACTCTGTCTTCCCCACCACCCACATGGAAATAAGTCACTTTTGTTGACTTTTTTTGGTGGAAGGTTGATAATCGTCTGGGTTTTCAGCACTATTTCTGGTATCCTGGGCATTGCTTTCGGTCACAAACTCCTCATAACCATGAGATTCATCTTCACTAACACTTCAATCTGTGTTAGAACTATCACTGGTATTTTTTACCGCTAGGCTTGGTGACCAAGGCGTACTGAATTAGCACTCCCACAATGCACTGCAGCCTCCCCGATTTTTTTTTATACAGCGCACACTGACCACGCAGACCCATTCTCTCACATGTAGGTCTACCAGCTTTCTCTTGCTAGATTTGAAGGTGCTAGAATTTTGGCGTATAATTACGGGACCGACACTGGCTTGCAAGCCGTAATATTACGGGACCAACAGTGAAATGCTTAAAACCGCCAATACAGTACTTCTAAATACAGGAGGTTTTAAAGTCTTACAAAACTATTTCTTGACATTTCATTGAAATTTAAAGGAAGGATAGAGCTAGGTTCTGTTTGTCCTTACATTTGTGGAGCACAAAATGTACACAAGAATAGTCACAATACCTTGGCTGAAACAATTGACAGATAACCCAAAACTTAGTGATGAAAGTTCATATGATATTTTGGTTTGTCATGTGACTATCATCAAATCACAGTAATGAGAAAAACCAGAGACCAGAAAATACCAGTATACTTTAAAAGTAGTAATAGTAGTAGGATAAACTTTCATCTTTGAATGTAGGCTATTTGTGCATCTTAAGTGCCTTTAGTGATAGTTGTGATTATTATGAAGAATTTGTTAAATCCCTTCACCTCAATTTTACCTAGCAGAAGCTCCATATTGTGATCATAACTTTGTAGTACTATCTGATTATGTGTACAATAGAAAGAACTAGCCTTTTGTTTCCCTGTCAACCATGATGTCATTGTTTTTATTTCTTCCTCTTATTTTTTTTTTTTTATTAACACATCGGCCGATTCCCACCAAGGCAGGGTGGCCCGAAAAAGAAAAACTTTCATCATCATTCACTCCATCACTGTCTTGCCAGAAGGGTGCTTTACACTACAGTTATAAAACTGCAACATTAACACCCCTCCTTCAGAGTGCCGGCACTGTACTTCCCATCTCCAGAACTCAAGTCCGGCCTGCCGGTTTCCCTGAATCCCTTCATAAATGTTACTTTGCTCACACTCCAACAGCACGTCAAGTATTAACCCTTTGACTGTCGCAACCCTCAATCCTGAGTGCTCTCCTGTTGTCGCAAAATTTAAAAAAAATAAATAAATTATTTTTTCTTATGAAATGATAGAGAATCGTTTCCCGATGGTAAAGACACCAAAAGTTTGAAATTTGATTGAAAACTCACGGAATTACGCTCTCGCAAAGTTAGTGATCTCAGCAATATATACGCATCGGCAATTTCGCCGACTTTGAGCCCTATTTTCGGTAAATTCCATTGTTCCAGTTGACCAAACTCATAGATATTTCTTTAGAACTCCATTTGTTCTATCGATTGAGTACAAGAAACCACCAATTTATCGATTTCAACTACCCAATAAAGTGATCAGAAATTGGCAATTTGGCCAATTTCATGCAAAAATAAAAGTTGTCAATTTCAAAATAGGGTCCAGAATAAACAATGCAGACATTCCTGGCACTAAAATAAGATGTTATCTGTTCATTAGTCACGTCTTTAGGCCCCTCTTATATTACTTTTGCTTTATATTTTGATTTTTTATTCACATAAAAAATAGAAGATTTACCATTATGCAGACTATTGCATTATTGTAAAAATGGTATAAATAATATCAATGCACTTGTGAAAGAATATTAGACTCACCAATTGATGTGTATTGAACGTGTGGCGTGATTTGTTTACTCTTGAACATTTGCAAAAATCGAACATTTATCCTACTTTGAGCTCAATTTCAAGGTCGTTTTCATCATAAAACTAATCAAAATCATCTATATTACTGTAGTATGTTGTCCATTCTATCAAATGAGACCATAAAAAAGAGAATACAACCATAAATACTATACGAAAATACACCTCAAAGTCGGCGTTTTAATCCAAAAAAATGGTCGGAGTTTTTTTTCTCTCATTATGTACTGCGTGCTGAAGGATTTTTTTTTATACTGCGCACACTGACCACACAGACCCATTCTCTCACATGTGGGCCTACCAGCTTTCTCCCGTTTGATTTGAAGCCGCTAGAATTTAGGCGTATTGATACGTCTGAAACAGTGGCTTGTAAGACGTATATATACGACCGAAACAGTCAAAGGGTTAAAAACCATATGCCTCCATTCACTCCTATCAAATACGCTCACACATGCTTGCTGGAAGTCCAAGCCCCTCGCACACAAAACTTCCTTTACCCCCTCCCTCCAACCTTTCCTAGGCCGACCCCTACCCCGCCTTCCCTCCACTACAGATTTATACACTCTCGAAGTCACTCTGTCTCGTTCCATTCTCTCTACATGTCCAAACCACCTCAACAACCCCTCCTCAGCTCTCTGGACAATCGTTTTGGTAATCCCGCACCTCCTCCTAATTTCCAAACTCCGAATTCTCTGCATTATATTCACACCACACATTGACCTCAGACATGACATCTCCACTGCCTCCAGCCTTCTCCTCGTTGCAACATTCATCACCCATGCTTCACACCCATATAAGAGCGTTGGTATAACTATACTCTCATACATTCCCCTCTTTACTTCCATGGACAAGGTTCTTTGTCTCCACAGACTCCGAAGTGCTCCACTCACCCTTTTCCCTCATCAATTCTATGATTCACCTCATCCTTCATAGACCCATCCGCCGACATGTCCACTCCCAAATATCTGAATACATTCACCTCCTCCATACTCTCTCCCTCCAATCTGATATCCAATCTTTCGTCACCTATTCTTTTTGTTATCCTCATCACCTTACTCTTTCCTATATTCACTTTCAATTTTCTTCTTTTACACACCCTACCAAATTCATCCACCAACCTCTGCAGCTTCTCTTCAGAATCTCCCAAAGCACAGTGTCATCAGCAAAAAGCAACTGTGACAACTCCCACTTTGTATTTGCTTTTATCTTTTAGCCCAACACCTCTTGCCAAGACCCTCGCATTCACTTCTCTTACAACCCCATCTATAAATATATTGAACAACCACGGTGACATCACACATCCTTGTCTAAGGCCCACTTTTACTGGGAAATAGTCCCCTTCCCTCCTACACACTCTAACCTGAGCCTCACTATCCTCATAAAAACTCTTCACTGCTTTCAGTAACCTTCCTCCTATTCCATACACCTGCAACATCTGCCACATTGCCCCCCTATCTACCCTATCATACGCCTTTTCCAAATCCATAAATGCCACAAAAACATCTTTACCCTTATTCAAATACTGTTCACCTATATGTTTCACTGTAAACACTTGGTCTACACACCCCTACCTTTCCTAAAGCCCCTTGTTCATCTGCTATCCTGCTTTCTGTTTTACTCTTAATTCTTTCAATAATAACTCTACCATACACTTTACCAGGTACACTCAAAAGACTTATTCCCCTATAATTTTTGCACTCTCTTTTGTCCCCTTTGCCTTTATACAAAGGAACAATACACGCTCTCTGCCAATCCCTAGGTACCTTACCCTCTTCCATACATTTATTAAATAATAGCACCAACCACTCCAAAATTATATCCCCACCTGCTTTTAACATTTCTATCTTTATCCCATCAATCCCAGCTGCCTTACCCCCTTTCATTCTACCCACTGCCTCACGAACTTCCCCTACACCCACAACTGGCTCTTCCACACTCCTACTAGGACATTAGTACAAATCCCATAGATTTCGAAAAAGAAATGGCCAACATGCCCACTCACTCAGCACCTGGACCAGATTCATGGAATGCTTTATTTATAAAGCAGTGCAAAGTACCATTAGCAAGAGCCCTTAGTATTCTGTGGAGAAAGAGCTTAGATCTAGGTGAAATTCCAGAGGCCTTAAAGAGTGCAGACATAGCTCCTTTGCATAAGGGAGGTAGTAGAGCACTAGCTAAAAATTACAGACCAGTAGCCCTCACTTCTCACATCATAAAAATCTTTGAAAGAGTGATGAGACGGCAGATTACAAAGTTCATGGACCAGCACAACCAACATAACCCGAACCAGCATGGCTTTAGAGCGGGTCGATCATGCCTGTCACAGCTGCTGAACCATTATGACAGAATTACAGAGGCATTGGAGGACGACCAAAACGCAGATGTGATTTACACAGATTTTGCAAAGGCGTTTGACAAATGCGATCATGGAGTGATAGCGCACAAAATGAGGGCCATAGGCATTACGGGAAGGTAGGCAGATGGATTTTTGAGTTCCTAACACAAAGAACACAAAAGTAGTAGTGAACAGGGCAAGATCCAGCATCAGCGATGTCAAAAGCTCAGTGCCCCAAGGCACTGTCCTGGCACCTCTGCTGTTTCTAATCCTCATAGCAGACATAGATAAAAACACCCAGCACACTTTTGTATCATCATTTGCAGATGACACTAAAATAAGCATGAAAGTCACTACGGTAGAGGACACTGAAAAATTACAGGAGGACATAAGCAGGGTCTTCCAATGGGCAGTGGAGAACAACATGACGTTCAATGGTGATAAGTTTCAGCTGCTTAGGTATGGAAAAATGAAGAACTCAAAAGGAACACTATATACAAAACGCAAGAGGGTCACCACATAGAACGAAAGGAACACGTAAAGGACTTGGGAATAATTATGTCTGCTGATCTGTCGTTTAAAGACCATAACAAGACAAAGATCACAACAGCCAGGAAGATGACGGGGTGGGTATTGAGAACTTTCAAAACAAGGGAAATAATGCCGATGGTGACACTATTCAAATCGCTAGTGCTCCCTCACTTAGAATACTGCTCAGTGCTGACGGCCCCGTTCAGGGCAGGAGAAATAGCAGAGCTGGAACAAATCCAGAGATCGTTTACGGCTCACATTGAGCCATTGAAACATCTAAATTATTGGGAACGCCTTCAAGTCTTGAACATGTACTCATTGGAGCGGAGGAGAGAGAGATACGTGATAATATATACATGGAAAGTACTTGAGGGCCTGGTCCCAAATCTGCACACTGCCATAACAACATACTGGAGTGAGAGATATGGGAGAAAGTGTAAAATAAATCCAGTGAGGAGCAGGGGTGCGGTGGGGACAATACGGGAGCACTGTATTAACATCCGGGGTCCCAGACTATTCAACATCTTACCAGAAGATATCCGAAACACGGCTGGAACCAGTGTAGAAGCCTTCAAGAGGAAACTGGACAAATATCTTCACCAGGTGCCAGATCAACCAGGCTGTGATGGATATGTGGGGCAGCGGGCCTCCAGCAGCAACAGCCTGGTTGACCAGGCAAGCACCAGACGAGCCTGGTCCATGGCCGGGCTCAGAGAGTAGATACTCTCGAAACTCTTCAAAGGTATATCAAAGGTATATCAAAGATGTTATTCCTCCTTGCCCTACACACGAAATCACAGCTTCCCTGTCTTCATCAACATTTAACAAATCCTCAAAATATTCTCTCCATCTTCCCGATACCTCTAACTCTCCATTTAATAACTCTCCTCTCCTATTTTTAACTGTCAAATCCATTTGTTCTCTAGGCTTCCTCAACTTATTAATCTCATTCCAAAACTTTTTCTTATTTTCAACAAAATTTGCTGATAACATCTCACCCACTCTCTCATCTGCTCTCTTTTTACATTGCTTCACCACTCTTTTAACCTCTCTTTTTCTCTCCATATACTCTTCCCTCCTTGCATCACTTCTACTTTGTAAAAACCTCTCATATGCTAACTTTTTCTCCCTTACTACTCTCTTTACATCATCATTCCACCAATCGCTCCTCTTCCCTCCCGCACCCACTCGCCTGTAACCACAAACTTCTGCTGAACACTCTAACACTACATTTTTAAATCTACCCCATACATTTTCGACCCCATTGCCTACACTCTCACTAGCCCATCTATCCTCCAATAGTTGTTTATATCTTACCCTAACTGCCTCCTCTTTTAGTTTATAAACCTTCACCTCTCTTTTACTTACTGATTCTATTTTCCTTGTATCCCATCTACCTTTTACTCCCACTGTAGCTATAACTAAAAGTGATCTGATATATCTGTAGCCCCTCTATAAACATGTACATCCTGAAGTCTACTCAACAGTCTTTTATCTACCAATACATAGTCCAACAAACTACTGTCATTACGCCCTACATCATATCTTGTATACTTATTTATCCTCTTTTTCTTAAAATATGTATTACCTATAACTAAACCCCTTTCTATACAAAGTTCAATCAAAGGGCTCCCATTATCATTTACACCTGGCACCCCAAACTTACCTACTACACCCTCTCTGCATGTTTCTCCCACTTTAGCATTTAGGTCCCCTACCACAATTACTCTCTCATTTGGTTCAAAAGTTCCTATACATTCGCTTAACATCTCCCAAAATCTCTCTCTCTCCTCTACACTCCTCTCTTCTCCAGGTGCATACACGCTTATTATGACCCACTTTTCGCATCCGACCCTTATTTTAATCCACATAATCCTTGAATTTACACATTTATATTCCCTTTTTTCCTTCCATAACTGATCCTTCAACATTATTGCTACCCCTTCCTTAGCTCTAACTCTCTCAGATACTCCTGACTTAATCCCATTTATTTCTCCCCACTGAAACTCGCCTACCCCCTTCAGCTTTGTTTCGCTTAGGGCCAGGACATCCAACTTCTTTCATTCATAACATCGGCAATCATCTCTTTCTTATCATCCGCACTACATCCACGCACATTCAGACAACCCAATTTTATAAAGTTTTTCTTCTTCTCGTTTCTAGTAGATTTGTATAGGAGAAGGGGTTACTAGCCCATTGCTCCCGGCATCTTAGTCGCCTCATACGACACGCATGGCTTACGGAGGAAAGATTCTTTTCCACTTCCCCATGGACAATATAGAAAATAAAAAGAACAAGAGCTATTAAGAAAAAGAAGAAAAACCTAGATGTGTGTATGTATATATATGCATGTGTATGCCAGTGTAGTGTGACCTAAAGTGTAAGTAGAAGTAGCTAGATATACCTGTTATCCAGCGTGTTTATGAGACAGAAAAAAGACACCAGCAATCCTACCATCATGTAAAACAGTTTCAGGTTTCTGTTTCACAGTCACCTGGCAGGACGGTAGTACCTCCCTGGGTGGTTGCTCTTATCACACCTAATTCACAAAGGACATTCAAACAACATTTCTGTTTTGTGGGTTTGTTTATGATTTGAAGTCATATTGTAACTTTTTGCTCCTGGGTTGCCAGCTGCTGTTTCTTATTCCAAAGAGACTCTTGAAAATTGGCGAAGGCACAGGTGAGGTTGTAAGAGTAAGCAGACAGAGGGGATTAGGATAGTAGGTAGAAACAAGAAGATGCAATTTGGGGGGTGAAAGAATGAGCAGATTTTAAGAGTACTTCAATATGTTAAGCTGAAGACCCATTTACAGATAAAGATAAAACAATATGCTTAAGTAGAAAAATATTTAAAAGATTCTTTCTGTTTATTATACAAAATTAGGTACATATGTATTGTGCTGCAGCCATACTCTGAAAGCTGGTTTTGTTCTCACTATGTAACTGTTTTGCCTCTTATTATATCACACATGATGAATTATGTGAATGAGATGATATAATCTGTCAGCCTGAGCTGGGAAACTTCAGTAATAAAATAAGGATGTCATTAAGTATTCCACTGGGTTCATTAGTTATTAGAGCTTAAAATGTTTATTCCAGCATTACCAGAGATTATTATAACTTGGGAATAACCATATTTCAGGATGGCCAGTACCTACCTCCCCCCCCCCCCCCACACACACATACACACACTCAGGTAAAAATAGGATTATAAAGATATTCTCATCACTGATGAGGGAGGGGTAGGGGGAAAAGGTAAACATTAACCCTTTCACTGTCAGTCCCGTAATATTATGGCTTGCAAGCCAGTGTCGGTCCCGTAATACTATGCCAACATTCTAGCGGCTTCCAGTCTTGCAGGAGATAGTTGGTAGGCCTACATATGTGAGAATGGGTCTGAGTGGTCAGTGTGTGGCAGTATAAAAAAAGATCCTGCAGCACGCAGTGCATAATGACAAAGAAAAACTGCGACAGTGTTTTTGGTTTAAAACAGCAAATTTACAGTGTATTTCCGTATGGTATTTATGGTTGTATTCTCGTTTTCTTGGTCTCATTTGATAGAATAAAAAGATATATTACAGAACTAGAGATGACTTTGAATGGTTTACAGGCTAAAAGTACCTCGAAATTGCGCTCAAAGTAGCGGAAATGTTTGATTTTTTTGATGTTGAAGAGTAGACAAATCACGTCACGCATTCAATACACATCAACTGGTGGGTCTTATATGCTTTCACAAATGCGCTGATATTATTTATACCATTTTTACAATAATGCAGAGTTTGCATAACAGTAAATTTTCTATTTTTTTTGTGAATAAAAATTCAAAATGGAAAGCAAGTGTAATATAAGAGGGGCCTAGAGATGTGACTAATGAAGAGAGAAAATGTTATTTTAGTGCTAGGAATGTTTGCTTTGTTAATTCTGGACCCTATTTTGAAATTGGCCTTCCTTGAATTTTGTATGAAATTGGCCAAATTACCCATTTCTGATCACTTTATTGGGTAGTTGAAATAGGTAAATGGGCAGTTTCTTGTACTCAGTCAAAAAAAAACAAAAGGAGTTCTAGTGAAATAGCTACGAGTTTGGTCGACTGGAACAATGGAATTGGCTGAAAACAGGGCTCAAAATGGGCAAACTCGCTGATGCATAAATATCGTCAAGACCGCTAACTTCGTGAGAGTGTAATTCCATAAGTTTTTCATCAAATTTCATACTTTTGGTTTCATTACCATCAGGTAAAGATTCTCTTATCATATCATAAGAAATTTTTATTTTTAAACTTCGACACTGAGAGCAAGTTTGCCAGCAGGGGTCTCAACAGTGAAAGGGTTAAAATGCATGAAAGATTATTCAGGCATTTAAAATTTTTTCTAATGCATGCAGTCTTCTGTATCAATATACCTATTTTTTTTCTCCATAGATTGGTTGGTGGTGCTGAGTATTTGTTCCAAGCCAAAGATGAAGAAGAGTTGACGGTGTGGGTTGGATCTCTTCAGTATGCAACATCATCTGAAGGATCAGCCGGTCCTTCTCGTTCCCAGACCCTCCCAGCTGGCTCTGAGAAGAAGGATGAGCCCAAGAGACGCAGCTTCTTCACCCTCAAGAAGAAATAATGGGCTGAATGTTCTTAACTGTTCACTCTCCCTTTTATTTTTCTTTATTTCTCAGCCTACACTTATTACCTTTACAATAATTTCCATTTCTTAATCTCCTTAGCAGTATCTTACTCTTCCAAGCCCAGTTTCAGACCCAGTGTGGTATATATACATAAGAATTGGATTGCTAATGCTGGTGTGGGGGGCGTGTATTATTGGCTGCTGTTTCATTGCTACTGGGACTGGAATAAAAATAGAATTTGCTTTTGCATCAAGTTTCTTTTCATGTAATGTTTCCCAGACTGGGTCTGAACAGCAGTAGCATCATGAAATCATGTTAATTTTCATACATCCAATTTTTATTCCCTTGTTCAGTTAGCAATACCACACAAGGTATTATTTTTCCCAAGGAGTATAAAGTGTTGATAGTTTTGTGTAATAGCTCTGGTGGAAGAATACGTGAGTCTGTGCAGTTTCCAAATGTCTGCCTAGCACTGCCATGGCTGAGTTTTCCGATGAATGATCCTCTTTTTGTAGAGGTGTGTGTGTGTGGAATTGTATATTTAGTGTTATGTCAGATGTACCTTACTTTACAGAAGTAATGATTTGTTAATTTTATCTGTCTATAGCTGTGTAGTATCACAGTTTTGACTAGATAGCACATAATTGTATTGTACAGAAATGTTAGAATCGTACCTATTATGCTGCTTTATGCTTACATTTTTAGAAATATAATATTTCATGTTCCACTTCATAGCTGTTCAAATCATTACCAGAGTATGGAAGGCCAGCCAGTATCATAATTTTTGTGAATGGGCTAATTCATTCTGCTTTAAAGTGTAGGTGTGGCAGTTATGTTTCATTTAATTCTTAAAAAAATTCAACCTTATCTGGTCTTAGTCTACAAAATCAAGTTCATCTCTACATCAACAATGAATTGAAGACTCCACGAGTAGTTCTTGGAGCAGCCGCCACCTACCAGATGGCCAGTTTCCCAAGTGGTCAAGATGAACACGGTATGGCTTGCCCTCACTGTGCTTGATTTTGTGCTTTAATTAACGTCTAATTACATGCTGACTAGTTAACTGCTGGAATCTCTTGTGTTATAAATTTTTCTACACTTTCTAAAGTTCTGTAATTACATTGGGAACTAAAGCCTATACATTCTAGTCAGGGAACTGTATATTTCAGATATAAGGTTCATCTCAGTGCTGTATACCATTGTGTATATGTTACCCAGATAGGGTTGAGATGCCTTAAAATCCATTCCTTATACATGGTTTATGTTATGCATCAGTTTTAAGATTTTTAGTATTTGTTCCTGATTGTATTAATTGTTTTAATAAGTGTTCCCTTTGTATAGCCCCATTAGTATTCACAAGAGCTCCAGCAGCAATTACTGGCAGCACTATGGTGACTAACAACAATTTTATGCATTGTTCCACAAGCTATAGACATCTATCGGTCATCTACCACTAACTTTTTAATGGAGGGATGTTAGATACATGCTTACTAGCTTTATAGCTGTAGGATAAGGTTTCTGGCTAAATTGAGAGAGGTAATATTAATTGTTACAGATAGTGACCACTGTATACAGTATCATATATTGTGACACTTAAATAAAATGGTTTTAAGCTATGAGATGCATTTTCATTTATACTAACAAGTTCAAAGCTTTTCTCTCTCTATATATTGAGATTTTGTGTTTCATATCAGTCGCTGTTTTTCTAAAAATCTGAGTGACAGATTTATGTACATTACTCCATTTATACCTCTCTTATCTTTTTTTTCCTTTTGTAATCTTAAATTTAGGCTTGCTTTTATTATAGCAATTTATTTATGCCCATGTTTCACAACTTAGAAATCATAGTCTCCATATCTTTCCTGAACTTGTATTTGACCCCCATTGTGTACACATGTATTTTGAGGGACTTTCATCAGTGTTTATCTTTTTTTTTTTTTTTAACACGTCAGCCGTTTCCCACCGAGGCAGGGTGACCCAAAAAGAAAGAAAAAAGCTTTTCACCATTCAACACTTTCACCATCACTCATACATAATCACTATCTTTGCATTACAGCATTTTGTATTCAACAGGCTGTACCCCATCAAAGATGTTCCATGTTGTGGCAAAGGGAATCTTTATTTGAGAAATTGAGTCTCTTGTTCCCTTCCCTGGATTCTACATACTCGCTAACTCTCCATATCCATTTGGGGTAATTTTCTCCCTTTTGAGACATCCAGCTCATAGACAGGAGAAGGGGACCACCATAAGCCCTGTTTTAATGTAGCTTCCATTGGTAGTGCTGCACTCTACTTGATATTATTATTATTATAATCAAATAGAAGTGCTAAACCACAGGGGTTATACACACTACTTGATAAAAATAAGATCTCTGGATAAGAGTAGGGCCTCTGACAAAAGCATGACTCCTAGTGTTTTGTTCCAATTTGCCAACCACCACCACCTGAAAGAAGACTGCAGTTAGTGTCTTTGTTTAATTAGGTGATTTTGCTAAACCTAGTTCAGGCAATTCTGAAGGTGCCATTGTTATGCACCGAGTAAAAGATGGTTTCCAGGGAACTAGAATACTACCTGTAGTAGTAGAGGCGACTGTGTTTCAGGGTGGATATGTGATTTTCCAGTTATTCTTGGAACCAACTCCATCCCCCCTTCTTTTTTTCCATTAATAGCCCTACATCATTGGAAGGACTGTGATGGCTGTACACTGTCACTCCATCCTTCATGTCATGGAACAGTTGTCATCCCTCACACACTCATGCAAGGTTTACAAACTGCTTTGGGTGTACAAAACTTATTTGTTTTGCAACACCTCCCAATCACCAGG
Source organism: Cherax destructor (assembly GCA_009830355.1). Classification (NCBI taxonomy): domain Eukaryota; kingdom Metazoa; phylum Arthropoda; class Malacostraca; order Decapoda; family Parastacidae; genus Cherax; species Cherax destructor. Next base: position 164,733 of record WNWK01001111.1, on the reverse strand, counting down.
GTCACAACTTATATCTACTCTACCTTGCTTTGCAGATGGAGTAAATGTTTGATAAAGTACAACAGGGCTCAAACTTACAACGTTAATGATTTCTTAAAATTCTCCATAGTTGATTGTTCTGTGCTATTAACTTATTTATCTATAGAGACCTACGTTATAATGGAATAATGCATTTTCTAGAGACACAATTCCATATCTAATTTCAGCTAATTTATTCCAAAGAATTTTTAACCAGTACTTTACATTCAATACTCTTTTTTTTTCACTTACAAAGAGTATTAAATTTGTTTTAATTAATGTATACATGTTACTTAAACACTGCTACATGTCGTAGTTGTGTGGTGTGGGAGGAAAGGGAAGAGTTATGTAGGGATGGGCAATAGATGGACTTCTCCCTTTCTCATAAGTTACTCCTATTCTCTCGTGTCATATCTAACTCGAGACTTTACATATGTTCCCCGTTATATATTATGTGATGGACGGTGTAGTAAAGTGTGTTGTGTGAATAAGTGGATCTACTGCTGTTGCACATCTTGCCTGCTGACATTCAACACATGTCAGCAGTGATGGTGGCTACCATGCAATGTAATCATTAAATCTATAGTTTTTAACTAGTCTCTGTCAAACAAACATGAACTTTTTATACAGTACATGAATAAAATGAATGCAGTATTAATGCATTTGGTAAAAAACCTGAAAAAGTAGTTATAATTCATTAGGTTGTAAATATTAAATGCATGATTCTTGATCATTCTCTACCAAACAAATACGAGCTCTTTGCATGCATAATATGAACATTGACAAAGTATGAATGCATTTAGTAATATTACCAAAAAAAAAACATAATTCATCCTTTAGAAAAGTTAGTCCTGTCATCGAAAGTGCGAGTCACTTGTTTGTAAGTAATTACTGTAATTAGTGCCAATATTGTAAGTGCAAAACATCAAAACTTAGTATTGCTCCAATTCATAACATTGTGTAATTAAACAGATGTTCGATAGCCATGAACTCTGTTCCTTAATATGTATAACAGGTCACTGCCTCCCAGTGACTTATTGCTATGGCCACCTAGGAGAATTTTGCAGATCATTTTGTTACAGAATGTTAATCTGCAACAAAATGAATCTTAATGACCCAAATTGTTAAAAATGGATTTTAATAGCCTGAATTGTGATAGACCTCTTCCTGCCTTACCTACAAAGAAGCACATCCCTCTTATTCTTTTTGGTATCCTGTTTTCATTTGGGAAAGTGAAATTCATTGGTAAGACACATAGGCAAGAGTTAGGCATCTTTATTCCAAAATGTTTCGCCTACACAGTAGGCTTCTTTAGTCGAGTACAGAAAGTAGGCAGGAGCAGTAGAGATGTGAAGACGATATAATCAGTCCATCACCCTTGAAGACTTAGATTAGAGTTTGTCAGTCCCTTAGCCTGGAGAAGGTCTGTTTCATAGTCAGACTATGGAACAGAACTCTTCTCCAGGCTGATGGACTGTCTTACTTACCAACCTGTCGATATTGTATACCATTTTGATGTGAAATCCGTTGCTGAAAGGCTCAGGGTTTGTCATATAACCAGGTTGTAATCCTCGTAAATCTAAACTCTCAAACACCACATGACTCGCTGCAATAATGCACAACACCAGCATCCCAGTCTCATAAAATCATTCCTCGTACTGTTAATGTTTTACCACCACCTACACTTTAACATTCATAATGACGATACACAAAACTGCAGCATATACAAATCCTTTATTGCTACTATACTGCTACTGCCTCAAAAGAGTCAGTTACCTGTAGCCCATAACCACTATTCCAGCATATCCCTATTGTTGACTTACTAATACGTAAGTAATATCAGTTTTACAATGGAATATCAGAGCATTCAAGGGAAATTATGGAGAGCTTCAAATGTTGGTTTCCCTATCCCCCCCCCCCCCCTTGTATAGTTATTTATATTCATTAGACCCCTTTTGACTGATCTTATCCTGAGAGCACCTTTCTTGAGCTCAATGATGTCCCACATTTCAAAATTTCTCCATTTCATTATACAGCAGCCAGTGTCTATTTGGACAATTGGTACATGGTCTGCTGCTTATTCTTCACACCTTATGTCTACAGTTAACATGCCATCTTTGATTTCACCCTTACCTATATCTCTCATTTCACAAAACAATGTCATCCTGAATCATTGGTTCTAGGGAGGGTCACACTGTGACTCACAGAAACTAGTTGGTCTTCTCACCTCCCTACATTTACATATCTTGAACACCAGTGTCCCTACTTATTGAGATCCTCGAATTCATACCCTCTCATGCAGAGATTTATATCTGCTCCTCAGTAGCACCTGAATTCAACTGGACTGCAATAAATGATTTTCATGACTGCGTAGGGTTTGAATCCAAGGCAAGCCAGTGCTAAAACTGGCATACGCTACTCACTGTGTCATTCCAGCCTCCTCTATGGCAGGTTCCTTAATGCTCCTGAGGGGCTCATGACTCAAGGAATTTGAATTGTCCTGATCTTCCTTGGATCAAATCTAATTGCCTCCCATTTCCGAGATGCTGTATGACTCCTATGGGTTTAGCACTCTTCCCTAAATATCATACCAGCTTAATATAATTTGTCCAACTAGGTGTGTTTCTATTCACACTAGGAAGGCTAGCATGGGCCCCACTGTGACCACAATGTAGGCTTTTACAGACGAGTCTCACACCAATGTAGCTATGTCTAATTTTAGCACAAATCCCTTTGAAGCCATTATAAATGACCCGTGAAACTAATAACACTACATTGAGCAACTCGCAGAAATGGAGTGAGGTTTGAACCTATGGTGAGCCAGTGGTAAAACTAGCAGGCCAGAGAACTATTCGCTATTATGTCTGCTTAATACGGTTCGTTTAACTAGGTGTATTTCTATATACACTAGGAAAGCTAGCATGAGCACCACTGTGACCACACTGGCTCTATACACTAGAAAAGCTAGCATGGGGTTCACTGTGACTACCCTGGTTCTATACACTAGGAAAACTAGCATGGGATCCACTGTGACTACACTGGCTTGCCATGGGTTTGAACCCCCCACCAAGGGAAGGTGACATCCCTCTCCCCCTCAAAAAAAATAAAGTACAGTAACATTTTTCTTTCAATTGCAATCTTGCCTGAAGTGTACTGACATTACAATTCAGATGATCCTCTAACATCTCTACCCCTCCTTCAGAATGCAGGCAACCACCTTACTCCCAATAGTTGCTTATGCTTTCCATTTGAGGATATGGAGATATTACCAAGCACTATTCTACTTTCCCCACACCATTTCATTTTAGAATGAATTTTGCCATTAATGATTATTAATCACTCATGGGGAAGCACTAAACCTACTGAGGTCAGGTTTGTTCCAAGGGGAGGATAGCTCCAATTCCTTGAGTCAAGAGCCCTTCACTGGCTACTGCCCTTGAAGAAATGCTATTAAGATATAATTTCAGTCATAATGAGTTTTGGCTATCAAACTTGGTACATAATTTATAAATTCCATCAAGTGTGATGCTTCTGTGTCCCTAGATCACGATGTTATACATACATTCGGGTAAAAGTTTGAAGGATGGTTGATGTGTTGATTTTATCACCCAGAGTTGTTGTATGCAGGCCTACCTCAGTAAACATCTGTTTTCACTGCTATTAGAAAACAGAAGGAGGGGTGTTAATGTTGCAGTTTTATAACTAGTGTAAAGCACCCCTCTGGCAAGACAGTGATGGAGTGAATGATGATGAAAGTTTTTCTTTTTCGGGCCACCCCGCCTTGGTGGGAATCGGCCGATGTGTTAATAAAAAAATAAAAAAATAGAAAACAGAGGAAAGGCTGGAAGGTGTAAAAGAGCTACTGCATCCAGCAGGTGCACAAAATACTGACACTCGTGTAAACGAAGTTAATGATACTTTGGTCTGTCCTGGACCACTGTTAAATGGAAGTGGATTAAAGTAGTTTTCAGGATTTGAAGTACTGTTGGAGTGTAAGCATGGTAATATGTATTTATGAAAGGATTCAGAGAAATTAAGTTAGACGAACTTGAGTTTTGAAGGTGCCTAAACTTTGAAAGACATGGACATCTTGAAGCTCAGACGGTAGTTTGAATTAGTGTCTGCACATTTGTCGCATGACAGCTATTGAATAAACAGAGTGGTTTTATTTGTAGATGAATGGTTCAGAGAACCGACAAGTTGATAAATTAGACACGTGCAACACTTGGGTATCTTTAATGAGGAAACGTTTTGCCACACAGTGGCTTCATCAATCCATACAAAGGAGAATGGTGAACAGGAGTTTGAGGTAATCAGTCCTTCTTTGCACATATGCTGTATTCTTTTTCAAGAGTGATGGACTGATTACATCGACTCGAGGCTGAGGGACTGATTACCTCGAACTATTATAGCACCAGACGAGCCTGGCCTATGGCCGGGCTCAAAGAGTAGAGAAACTCTCGAAACTCCTCAAAGGTACTCCTGTTCTTCACCATTCTCCTTTGTATGGACTGATGAAGCCACTGTGTGGTGGTTTTATTTGTTTGGATCTCCCTACCTAGAAAACTGATGAAAAAAAAAAAAGTATATATACCTTCCTCCCCATCAAAAGAGGAAAGTATATACTCAAATAATTATAGGGATTACCAAAATACAGTGGAGCCCCGGATTACGATGGTGTCGGATTACGCTAAATTCGGTTTGCGATACATTTTTCCGTAAAAATATTGGCTCAGTATACGATGATCCGCTCGGAAAACGATATGCGCCTTGGACGCATACACGTGCCCTGGGACGGCAGTGTGCCATTGTTTACCAGCGAGTGAGCGCTACCGCCGCCACCCACGCATTCATACCATACATTTTGTCATTTTCCCACTGTTTTTAGTGCTTGCAACTGCTAAATAAGCCACCATGGGTCCAAAGAAAGCTCTAGTGCCAGCCCTGTGGTAAAGAATGTCAGAAATACGGTAGAACTGGAGATGATGTGCAAGGCTTTATGGATGAATATCACCCTAACAAAGCTGTTGCAGGCCGTGCTGGCAACATGTACAATGACAATGTGGTGTCCCATTTCAGTGATGTTTTAAAGAAACTCCAGACACAGAACTCCCTGGACAGATTTTTGGTTAGAGAGGGGTCCAGTGACTCTCAACCTGGTCCTAGTGGCATTAAAAGAAAAAGACCAGTAACCCCAGAAAAGAACTTGGTACCTGCAGTGTTAATGGAAGGGGATTCCCCTTCCAAACACTAGCATACTACTATTTCCTCCCCCCTCCTTCTTTCTTCCACTCATCAACAACTCTTCAATAAAGGTAAGTGTGAAGTTAATACACTGTTTATGTATTAGTTGTAATTTATATATACATGTACTGTGTAAGTTAATGTGTAAAAAATATTTATTTTAATACTTTTGGGTGTCTTGAACGGATTAATTTTATTTCCATTATTTCTTATGGGGAAGCCCTCTGGAACGGATTAATAGCGTAATCCGGGGGTCCACTGTACTAAATGGTGAAAGAAAGGGAGAAAATAGTAGTAATGCTAAAGAAACAAAATAAACTCACTTATCAAATAATAATTCTTGACATCAAACCCAGATGAAAACAGTCGGGAGAAGCGCACACATTTATAGAGTTTATATACATAATGGGATAATCTCAGAGACTGGGGAAAAGAAAAAGGATATTAACTAAAGCTCAATTTGGAAATAAAATTCATTTAAAAAAAAAAACCATGTAGAGAAGTGGAAAGAAATTTGAGAAACTTATTGTAATTGTGTGTGTGGCACCACTGTGTGGAGAGGTTACATAATTTACTACCCAAAACCGAAACTAATAGAAATCTAATCTGTATGACCCTTGTGGGTTTAGTGCTAAGTTTTGATTTTAATAATAATTGATAGAAATCCATATGACAAAATTTATAATTGTAAATGCATGCAATTAACCATTATTAAATAAACCCTTCAAGAGGGCTGTCTAGATATCTACTAATGAAGGGCTCTTGGTCCAAGGAATTGGAGCTGCACTTACCTTGGATTGAACCAGATTCTTTCATTCCCCAGGCACAGTATAACCCCTGTGGGTTTCATGTTTTCCTCATGAATATAAGACATAAAAGATTTTTTTTTACATAAATTCCCACAAGGTAAGTTCCATAATGAGAGTGATGGGCCCATCATCCAAAGAACTGGAACTGACTTTCCCTTGGATTGAACCAGAGTACCTTCCAGTCCTCCAGGTATTGTGTGACCCTTACAGGTTAAGCACTCCCTCCCCCTAATGAATGTGTTTTTTTTTTTTTATATTTTTAACACTGGCCATCTCTCAACCAAGGCAGAGTGACCTGAAAAAGAAGAAACACTTTCACCATCACTATCTTGCCAGAGGCATGTTGAAATTACAGCTCAGCTGCTCCTCCTAACTGCAATATCCTCACCCCACCTTTAGAGTGCAGGCACTGTACTTTCCACCTCCAGGACCAGTGATCAGCTAACATGGTTTCCTCACTCCCTTCATAAATGTCATCTTGCTCACACTCCAACATGTTGTCATAACCACTTGCTTCCACTTCTATGTAAGATACATATGCACATTTGTTGGATGTCCAAGCCCCTTACATACAAAACCTCCTTTACTCCCTCCCCCAACCTTTCCTAGGACAACCCCTACCCATCTTTCCCCCCACTACAGATTTATGCACCCTCCAAGTCATCCTATTTTGTTCCATCCTCCCTAAAAAAAAAAACCTCAATAACCCTTCCTCAGTCCTCTGGTTAATAATAATAATAATAATAATAATTTACACAGTATATGTATGAATGCATATTATTATTATAATCAAATAGAAGCGCTAAACCACAGGGGTTATACAGCGCTAAGTGCAACCATGAAAAAGCAAATAGTCATTGATAATAAATAAATGGGCAACCAAATTCCTCAATATAATACAGTACCTTGTTTATACACTGTCCCTTTTATGAAGATACTTGAGTAAACTAGAAATATGACTCCATTATTACTAAACCAAACATTTAGTAGAAAAGAACCATTTTTCTAAGACATCATATCTGTTAGAAAAATATCAGCAGGATCAACTGATTACATAAAAAAAAAAAATATCCAAGGAGAGCATTTCAAAGAAGAAAATGAATAAAACTGAAAAAGAGCGAATATCAATAAAGAATGCCAATGTGTCTGCAAAACTCGCACCATGAATAATAACTGCATAATACATAGGGACCAGACTGCACATCTGATGTCTTTGGAAGAATGCCCAGCTGGTCATAAAGGAAATGGACAAAAACAAAAAACAAAAAAAAAAACAAAGCCTAAGCTTCCCTAATGTGCAAATAAAATACATTCCAACAGAATCAAGGAGGTTTGTTTAGCCAAACCTGCAGCCCAACTCATCTTGTATAAACAGGTCTCAGAAGGACCAGTAGGCCTGCAGTATCCATACCTCCCAGTTTACTCATGCACTGACCTCACTAACCTGATTAAGCTTGTATAAATTTGCTAGCTGCACGTGCCTGTGTATTGACTGTTTTGTGTGTTCTACAGGTCAAGTGTCTTGGTCAAGTTCCTTTCTACAGTTTTCATTATTTTTTCCTCAACTTGTCAGCTTTGTACTGTTTATCATTATCTGTAATGGAAAATTTATAGGATTTAAAGGCAAAGAAAAAAGATATGTTAGAGAACAAATGAAAAATGGTGAATATTTTGTCAGTATTGAAAAAGGGGTGACAGGGAAGACTTTTAAACCTGGTTTACTGAAAAGTACTATTAAAAAATTACTTAAAAAAAAAAAGTGAATAAAACAATAAAAACTGCACCACCTGAAAATCCCTCCTCAGCCCTCTGGATAATACTTTTAGAAACCCTGCACCTGCTTTCATATGGAGTGATTTTGGTGAGCTCTTAGCCATCATCTTTCCATCATTTTCGGGCAGGGGTAACTGTACTCGCATGCTCATGAATCGGACCCACACAAGACACACGGATACCATAAGGAAAGATACCCTACACCTCTCTATGAGGACTGCCAGGTGGCTTTAACAGTTAACCATATATTAATAGACCGTCCAATCAATCAGAGAGCATACATAATTCACATCAGATATTGACAATACCCTGACACACTCTTTAACTGACCTCTTCACCAAAATTTCACCGTAATGTAGACTCGTCTGGCCTTTTGATGGTAACAAGCCTACTGCACCAACTTTGAAGTTAATCTTGTTCCCATGCTAGCCCCCATTACCATTGACACACCCTCTCACAGACCACTTCTCACAGTGCTGTATGACCCATACAGGTTTAGCAAATATTTTTAAAAATACAGTAATACCTGGAGTACACCTGGAGAGGGTTTCGAGGATCAATGCCCCTGCAACCTGGTCTGTGACTAGGTCTCTCGGTGGATCAGGGCCTGCTCAAAAATAACACTATAAATAAAATATAAGCCAATGGTGCTAACAAATATTCAAGGAAAAGAAAGAGCAAATGGCATTATCAAAAAACTTGATATTCTGCTCCATGAAAGACTAATCTTAAAAAATAAAAACATGATAATGTTTCTAATTTATATAAATAATAACCCCTGTGGTTTAGCGCTTCTATTTGATTATAATAATAATAATAATAATAATATAAATAATGACTTCCTATATACTTTATGAAGTTGTGCTGAGGGTCGTTAAAAAGGACACACAGGATGCAGCTTTTTTTTAAGTGTTTCAATTTACTGTACTAGCTAAGAATTCCTAGGCTTCCTCAGCACATTATCAAAAACCCAGCCCTATCTAAGGTATACTGCCATCAATACCCTGACATGCTTGCTTTGTTTGCTCCTCAAGGAAGGGTTTTAGATGGTGAGGGGCTCTTGATCCAAAGAATTGAACTTGTCCTTCCCTTCTCTTATTTGAACCTGATAGCTTCTCATTCTGTAGTCACGGTATGATGCCTACGGGTTAAGAGCATTCCCCTAATATACAGGAGGGCCCCGCTTATACAGCAGGTTAGGTTCCGGGCTATTGCTGTAAAGCAAAAATTGCTGTAAAGTGAAACAGCCATTTTTCACTTTCAAATGCTTGACTATCATATAGTATTAAGTGAGCAATAGAGATAGGCCTAAAAAATGCATGTACAGTACACACATTACTTATCGTAAAATATCTTCATCCTTAGCTTATAGTAAGTGGGGAATGTATGAGAGTATAGTTATACCAATGCTCTTGTATGGGTGTGAGGCATGGGTGGTGAATGTTGCAACAAGGAGAAGGCTGGAGGCAGTGGAGATGTCATGTCTGAGGGCAATGTGTGGTGTGAATATAATGCAGAGAATCTGTAGTTTGGACATTAGGAGGAGGTGTGGGATTACCAAAACTATTATCCAGAGGGCTGAGGAGGGGTTATTGAGATGGTTTGGACATGTAGAGAGGATGGAACGAAATAAAATGACTTCGAGAGTGTATAAATCTGTAGTGGAGGGAAGGCGGGGTAGGGGTCGGCCTAGGAAAGGTTGGATTATTATTATTATAATCAAATTATAATCAAATAGAAGCGCTAAACCACAGGGGTGAGGAAAGGTTGGAGGGAGGGGGTAAAGGAGGTTTTGTGTACGAGGGGCTTGGACTTCCAGTAAGTGTGCGTGAGCATATTAGATAAGAGGAAATGGAGACAAATGGTTTTTAGGACTTGACGTGCTGTTGGAGTGTAAGCAAGGTAACAGTTACGAAGGAATTCAGGGAAACCGGCAGGCCAGACTTAATTCCTGGAGATGGGAAAGTACAGTACCGGCACTCTGAAGGAGGGGTGTTAATGTTGCAGTTTTATAACTGTAGTGTAAACATGCCTCTGGCAAGACAGTGATGGAGTGAATGATGAAAGTTTTTCTTTTTTGGGCCACTCTGCCTTGGTGGGAAATGGCCGATGCATTAATAAAAAAAAAATAATACTTATTGAAGGAAGTCTGAATAAATGAAGAATGGGTATAACTGAAAACCGCTGCATTAGGAAACACCATAAAGTGGAGCCTGTCTGTAATAATAATTACATTACATTGTACCAATGAAAACTGACACATGGGAATTAAGTTATTAGACAAATTTGGTAGGCAAGTGGAGGTGGCCATGTCATACAATCTTTCTTAAAACCATTTATCTAATGAATGTGAAAACTTTTGCAAGATTTTGAAAGATGTTAACAACTCATGTCCTGTTTCTCATTTATTCCAGGTTGGAAACTGATCTTCCTGCTGCTCCTGGTTATTGGTAGGAAGTGGCTAGTGGAATGAAGGTCTCTGTATATACAATGAAGATACTCCAGGTATACCTACTCCAACTGGGGGCATAAATTTCCTGGCTGCCTCCCAATATTTTTTTTATACTCATATTAGGTTGTATTATTTTAGAAATTAACTTGGTCAGCATGATGCAGCAAGATAGAAAATAATTTTCTATAAAACAAAATACAATATTATGTAATATAATATGGAAATATGTACAGGTTATATTAAAGAATGAAGTTTATATATTAAAATTCCTACAAAAGCTTGACTGCTTGAGAGTACAGTTTATACATTTAACAGTTGAACATGTTGAGGTTAATTTCTTAATTACTTTCTACATTCATACCACACTAATTTAATATTTTCTACTAAATATGTTAGTTTATACTGCATTTTTAAATATTTAGTAGTTTTCAAGAACTTTAAATTGTACTTCACACAAAGTATTCAAATTTACAATGTCTGTCCTGACTGACTGAAGGTTTGCTATTAATTCATCATCACTTTCTTAGCTTTTCATAATTTTCTTATTTACTTATCCTAATTACTGTTTAAGGGAGAGGACAAGTACGGTATTCATGTAGTGTATTCTTCCCAAAAATAAATTTATGACCATCACTTGTATTAATACCTGATCAACAATTTTTTGCAGTAGAGTATTTAAAATTATTATTTAACACCATTCTGAAGATACTGCATGCATAATAGAATATATATAGTATAGGTAGCATTATGGTTAGGGCATGTGAGCCATTGTCCATGGCATGGGCGACTAGAAGTTTTATATAGGATGAGCTGAAGAGCAGTAGTCTGGTTGGAATAGAAGGCTAGAGGACTTGTCTTGAAGTAGAGTACTCCTTCCTTGGACCAAACTTGAATGCCTCTCATTCCAGTTTCTGTATGACCCCCCCACAGGTTTTGTGCTTCCCTATGAATATAATGATAATTGAAATAGTGGTACATTACTGAATTTTTTTGGGACGTCAGTTTCTTTGCCTCCCTTCAGCACTGCTTCTGTCCACTTTTTGTTTAACATTTGTTTAACTGTTTCTTAGCTAAAATGTTTACACATTATGTTTAGGTTATAGAAATTATGCCTTTAATTATTATTATTATAATCAAAACTAAGCGCTAAACCTGATGCCTTTAATAAAATGCAGATCAAGGTTAAATTTTGGGGTCAAAATCATATTTACTAACAATATTATTATTATTGTGTTTATGGGAAGCTCTAAACCTGGGAAATGGGAGATAAATAGGTATGATTCAAGGAACAGAAAGTTCATTCTAATTTCTTTGATCAAGGGCCAATTATTGGTCTCCTCGCTTTCCCAGTCTAGATAAACAAACCTGATTGGTTAGTTTTGGCTTGAGACAAGCAATCTTAATTGTTTTTAAAACACCACAAAACTATTATGTATCCAATAAAAAAATTCTCTTAAAAATTCAACATCTACATCACGAGTTCTTCACCAGCATACATGCATTTTCCTGGTAGAGCACATGGTAATGCATGCATGCATGTTCCAACATGCATACAATAATGCAGCAGTGTGTGGTGGCCTCTCATTCACTGTATTTACATTTCTGACAGCATTCCTCTATTACTGAGAGCATTCCTTTAACAGACAACATTCCTATAATACTGACAACATTCCTAATATTGTCAGCATTCCTGTAATACTGACAAGACAGTATTCCTATAATAATGTCAGCATTCCTGTAATACTAACAGTATCTCTATAATACTGATAGCAATCCTATAATACTGACAGTATTCCTATAATACTGACAGTATGTATTCCTATAATACTGACAGTATGTATTCCTATAATACTGACAGTATGTATTCCTATAACACTGACAGTATGTATTCCTATAACACTGACAGTATGTATTCCTATAACACTGACAGTATGTATTCCTATAACACTGACAGTATGTATTCCTATAACACTGACAGTATGTATTCCTATAACACTGACAGTATGTATTCCTATAACACTGACAGTATGTATTCCTATAACACTGACAGTATGTATTCCTATAACACTGACAGTATGTATTCCTATAATACTGACAGTATGTATTCCTATAATACTGACAGTATGTATTCCTATAATACTGACAGTATGTATTCCTATAACACTGACAGTATGTATTCCTATAATACTGACAGTATGTATTCCTATAATACTGACAGTATGTATTCCTATAATATTGACAGTATGTATTCCTATAATACTGACAGTATGTATTCCTATAATACTGACAGTATGTATTCCTATAATACTGACAGTATGTATTCCTATAATACTGACAGTATGTATTCTATAATACTGACAGTATGTATTCTATAATACTGACAGTATGTATTCTATAATACTGACAGTATGTATTCCTATAATACTGACAGTATGTATTCCTATAATACTGACAGTATGTATTCCTATAATACTGACAGTATGTATTCCTATAATACTGACAGTATGTATTCCTATAATACTGACAGTATGTATTCCTATAATACTGACAGTATGTATTCCTATAATACTGACAGTATGTATTCCTATAATACTGACAGTATGTATTCCTATAATACTGACAGTATGTATTCCTATAATACTGACAGTATGTATTCCTATAATACTGACAGTATGTATTCCTATAATACTGACAGTATGTATTCCTATAATACTGACAGTATTCCTATAATACTATTCCTATTATACTCAGTTACGTTTAATATCAGAACAAAGAGTTATCATATACTACAGTGGACCCCCGGCTAACGAACACCCCGGAAATCGTACAATTATGTAAGTACGTATAATTTTGTAAGTGCTTGTGGAAGTGTATTTTTGGGGGTCTGAAATAGACTAACCTACGTGACATTATTTCTTAAGGAAGTAAATTCGTTCGGTAATGGCACTTGAGCAGGCTTCTGGAATGAAGTTTTTTCATTAGCCGGGGGTCCACTGTATATATAAAATTAACATATACAGTGGACCCCCGGTTTTCGTTATTTTTTCGTTCCAGAATGCTGTTCAAGTGCCATTACCAAACAAATTTATTCCCATAAGGAATATAATGTAAAGTAGACTAGTCCTTTTAGACCCCCAAAAATACACTTACAAAAGCATTTAAAAAAATACACTTACATAAAAGGGTGAGTTTGGAGCAGGACGAACACCGGGGGTCCATTGTATACTGCACAACTTATTGTTTCTACTTTTGTAAGTTTCCTACATACTAATGTGATAATGAAACATCGAGGGACATCAGTCAACTGCCCTTCCCACCTCCAATAGCATGTCCATTAAAACACACTTGTCTCCATTCTTTGCTATCCAACACTTGCACAAGCCTGATGGATGCTCTACTTCTAACATTTGAAACCTTCTTTACTCCCTCCCTCCAACCATTTCTGGGATGACCCCTAACCCTCCTACCTTCTTCCCTAGATTTACACACCCGTTTCATCATTCTATCCTTTTTCATCTTCTCTAGATGCCCAAATTACCATATTATTATTATAATCAAAAGAAGCGCTAAACGACAAGGGTTATACAGCGCGGCGGGGCAGGACAGGATGCAGGGAGAATGGATTGTAAGCGGGAGATGGATGATTAGTAGGGTATGGACTGCAGCAGGACAGTGGATAGTGCAGGGATAGAGGGTCAAATTACCATAACAACCCCTTCTCAGCCCTCTGAATTTTACCCTTGGTGATCTCTCACCGTCTTAATTTCTAATTTCTATGCTCTGAATTCTCGGGTTAACATTCACACAACATACTGCTCTGAAATGTGACATCTATACTGCTTCTATCCTCCTCCTGGCTGCAATGTTCAAAACCCATGCCTCACACCCATATATAAGTGTTGGTACCATTACCGTGGTACTTTCACATTATTTGCCTCCATGGATAAACTTTTTTTTCCACAGATGCCTCAATGCACCACCTATGTTTTTTTCCTCATCAGTTCTATGGTTTAACTTGTCTTTCATAAACCCATTTGCTGACATGTCCATTCCCAAATACAGTGGACCCTCGGTTTTCGACGAAAATTCTTTCCAGAATGCTGCTCAAGTGCCATTACCGAATGAATTTACTTCCTTAAGAAATAATGTGACGTAGGTTAGTCTATTTCAGACCCCCAAAAATACACTTGCAAAAGCACTTATGAAAATACACTTACATAAATGTTCGAGTTTGGAGATGACCGAAAACCAAGGGACCACTGTATACTATCTAGATACAGCCACTTTCTCAATACTCCCTCCCTCTTATCTGATAGTCAATCTTTCATTGCCTAGACATTTTTGATAACCTTATCACCTCGGTCTTTTTCTATGTTCACTTTTAATTTTCTTCTACATTTTTTTTTTTTTTCAACAAGTCGGCCATCTCCCACAGAGGCAGGGTGACCCAAAAAGAAGAAAATCCCCAAAAAGAAAATACTTTCATCATCATTCAACACTTTCACCACACTCATACATAATCACTGTCTTTGCAGAGGAGCTCAGATACGACAGCTGAGAAAAGTCCCTCCCAGCTGTCACTATCTCAGACCCCTCCTTTAAAGTGCAGGCATTGTACTTCCCATTTCCAGGACTCAAGTCCAACTAAATCAATTAACTGGTTTCCCTGAATCCTTTCACAAAATGTTACCCTGCTCACACTCCAACAGATCGTCATGTCCCAAAAACCATTCGTCTCCATTCACTCCTATCTAACACGCTCATACATGCTTGCTGGAAGTCCAAGCCCCTCGCCCACAAAACCTCCTTTACCCCTTCCCTCCAACCCTTTCTAGGACGACCCCTACCCCGCCTTCCTTCCCTACAGATTTATACGCTCTCCAAGTCATTCTACTTTGATCCATTCTCTCTAAATGACCAAACCACCTCAACAAACCCTCTTCAGCCCTCTGACAAATACTTTTAGTAACTCCACACCTTCTCCTAATTTCCACATTCCGAATTTTCTGCATAATATTTACACCACACATTGCCCTTAGACAGGACATCTCCACTGCCTCCAGCCTCCTCCTCGCTGCAGCATTTGCAACCCATGCTTCACACCCATATAAGAGTGTTGGTACCACTATACTTTCGTACATTCCCTTCTTTGCCTCCATGGATAACGTTTTTTGTCTCCACAGATACCTCAATGCACCACTCACCTTTTTCCTTCATCAATTCTATGGTTAACCTCATCCTTCATAAACCCATCTGCTGACACGTCAACTCCCAAATATCTGAAAACATTTACTTCTTCCATAATCCCTCTCTCCAATGTGATATCCAATTTTTCTTTATTTAAATCGTTTGATACCCTCATCACCTTACTCTTATCTATGTTCACTTTTAACTTTCTACCTTTACACTCTCCCAAACTCGTCCACTAACCTTTGCAACTTTTCTTTAGAATCTCCCATAAGCACAGTATCATCAGCAAAAAGTAACTGTGTCAACTCCCATTTTGCATTTAATTCTCCATAATTTAATCCCACCCCTCTCCCCAACACCCTAGCATTTACTTCTTTTACAACCCCATCTATAAATATATTAAACAACCATGGTGACATTACACATCCCTGTCTAAGACCTACTTTTACCGGGAAGTAATCTCCCTCTCTCCTACACACCCTAACCTGAGCCTCACTATCCTCATAAAAACTCTTTACAGCCTTCAGTAACTTACTACCTATTCCATACACTTGCAACATTTGCCACATTGCTCCCCTATCCACTCTATCTTATGCCTTTTCTAAATCCATAAATGCAATAAAAACTTCTCTACCTTTATCTAAATACTGTTCACATACAGTGGTACCCCGACTTACGATGGTCCCCAAACACACCCTTTTATGTAAGTTTATTTTTTTAAATGCTTTTGTAAGTGTAATTTTGGGGGTCTAAAAGGACTAGTCTATTTTACATCATTTCTTATGGAGATAAATTCGTTTGGTAATGGCACTTGAACAGCATTCTGGAATGAAAAAATATCGTAAGTCGGGGTACCGCTGTATATGCTTCACTGTAAACACTTGATCTACACATCCCCTACCCACTCTAAAGCCTCCTTGCTCATCTGCAATCCTACTCTCTGTCTTACCTCTAATTCTTTCAATAATAACCCTGCCATACACTTTACCTGGTATACTCAGTAAACTTATTCCCCTATAATTTTTACACTCTCTTTTATCCCCCTTCCCTTTATATAAAGGAACTATACATGCTCTCTGCCAATCCCTAGGTACCTTCCCCTCTTTCATACATTTATTAAACAAAAATACCAACCACTCCAGCACTATATCCCCCCCTGCTTTTAACATTTCTGTCATGATTCCGTCAATTCCAGCTGCTTTACCCCCTTTCATTCTACGTAATGCCTCACGCACCTCCCCCACACTCACATCCTGCTCTTCTTCACTCCTAAACGATGTTGTACCTCCCTGGCCAGTACATGAAATTACCGCCTCCCTTTTTTCATCGACATTTAAAAGTTCCTCAAAATATTCCCACCATCTACCCAATACCTCCAGCTCCCCATCTACTAACTTCTACATATCCTATCAAATTCATCTACCAAGCTTTGCACTTGTCTTCAGTCTCCCTAAAGAATGTGTTAATGGAAAAAACAATGACAATTCTCACTTTGGTATCCAACATCTTTTAATCCCATACTCTCCCTTACACTAGCATTCACTTTTACAACACCAGCAATAAATTTGCTAAACAACTATTTGACATCATACATCCCTGTCAAGTCCAACTTTCCCTGGAAAATAATAATCCTCTCCTTTCTACATACCCCTAACTGGCCTCAAAATCAACATAATTGCTCTCTACAGCTTTTAGTGATCGCTAGCGCACTCAGCTCACACACTGAAGTCCGGGGTTCGATTCTCCTCCGGTATGGCTGGAAAACATTAGGGACGTGTTTCCACAAGACACCTGCTGTCCCTGTCCCTGTTCACCCATGTTTAAAATGGTTACTTGGGTGTTAGTGGACTGGTGTGGGTCGCATTCTGGGACAAAACTGACCTAATTTGTGGGAAATGCTCAGCATAACAAGGGGTTTTCTATATACATAGTAGTATGTCATTGATGTCAGCTAGGCCTGTATACCTTGTACATGTACTTGTAGTAAATAAATACCACACATTTGCAACATCTACCACATTACTTCCCTATGTATTCATAAATACAGGTCCAAGCTCATATGGCTAAGGGTGATGACATCATTAGAGAAGTGTAACGGGTGGGCTAGTGTGTCAAAGAGGAAAATTGAAGTTGGTGCAGTAAGTTGGTTTCAGTTAAGAGGTGTTTAACTGTCAAGAAGTTTTGAGAGTTCTTACAAAGGGGCACTGGGCATCTCTCCATGAGGCGACCATGCAGTACTTGGGGACTGGAAGGAAGCCAAGTTTGAACCAAGGAAGAGGATAAATCCAATTCAATAGATCAAATGCCACTCACCAGCATCAAGGAACCTTCCTGGAGGGGAGTAGACAGTAGTTTAAGTACTGTTTCCCTATCCAATGACGGGAGGTTATCATAGAAATATAATTGCTGTTAAACACAACTTTTAGGTCATTAACTTGGACAACAATGTCTCCGTCAATCCCAAATGCACAGAGACAATACTGGAAAATAATCAAAAGGGCAGCTTCCTGTAGAAGATTGGAAGATCCTGCACTGTGACTCACGCAAAGGAGCCTGCAAGGTCATCACTGCCCTGACTGCCGGAATGTCTAGACCCAGTAAAAATATGACCTCTCTGCACTTCCAGAAGATTCAAAATGGGTAGTCTTTAATGTGAAGGAGAGCAAAGCTAAGGGAAATAAATTACTGTATGAAGAACAGTGTACAGAAGCCAAACCTTACGTCACTACTACCACTACTGCCTCGTTTCACTCTAGTACTTTCTGTCTCTTGTGCCTCTACCATTACTCCCCCTACTTACTACTAATTCCACTACCACCATTACCTCTACCACTACTATCTCCACTTCTTTTCTCCCATCCTTACCTGGAGTGTCCTCCTCTCCTACATATACTGGCTCCCTGACCTTCATGTGTTACTGTGACTGGTAAATGGCCCAGGTTGGACCAAAACGTTGTCATGAAGTTTTTCTGCTTTGTGCGGGTTATTTGTGTATTGTTGGTCACAGTAGCTTAGGGACTTAAAGATAGATATCCTCCCTTTAATAATAATAATAATAATAATAATAATAATAATAATAATAATAATATCTTTATTTACTACAAGTACATGTACATGGTATACAGGCCTAGCTGACATCAATGACATACTACTATATAGAAAGTCCCTTGTTATGCTGAGCATTTCGGGCAGATTAGGTAAGTGTCCTAGGATGCGACTCACACCAGTCGACTAACACCCAGGTACCCATTTTACTGATGGGGAACATAGACAACAGGTGTAAAGAAACACGCCCAATGTTTCTGCCCTGGCTGGGAATCGAACCCAGGCCCTCGCCGTGTGAAGCGAGAGCTTTAGCCACCAGACCACCAGAGCCCTTTAAGGAGGATGTCTAAATACCAGCAAAAGGCTCTTGTTTCAAGGAACTGGGGCTATTTCTTCCTTGGATCAAATCCAATTTCCCTGTATCCCAAGCTCTGCATGACACCTATGGGTTTAGCACTCCATGAATATACAATAAAAGAAATTATTATTAATATTAAGGGGAGCGCTAAACCCGTAGGATTATGCAGCGCCTGTGAGGGGATGTGGAAGAAATTAACTGATACTTCTACAGGTCATAAGATCATGGAAGCAAGTAAGACAACCAAGACACTGGGTATCTGGGTATCCTGGCAATGTTGCAGACTACAAGATTGCATAAGAACATAAGAAAGAAGAAAAACTGCAGCAGGCCTACTGACCCATGCGAGGCAGGTCCATGTCACTCCCCAGCTTAGACCAATGACCCACCTAGCCAGGTCACTTCCACTTAAGGAAGGAGCACGGCATAAGACCTAGTAGCACAAGCTGGTCAGGTCCAACTCGCACCCACCCACCCACACCCACTCATGTATTTATCTAACCTATTTTTAAAACTACACGTATTAGCTTCTATGACGGTACTCGGGAGTTTGTTCCACTCATGCACAACTCTATTACTAAACCAGTGCTTTCCTATATCCTTCCTGAATCCGAACTTTTCCAACTTGAAACCATTGCTGCGAGTCCTGTCTTGGCTGGATATTTTCAGCATGCTATTTACATCCTCTTTATTTATTCCTGTTTTCCATTTATATACGTACTTCAATCATATCTTCCCTAATTCTACACCTTTCTAGAGAGTGCAGATTCAGGGCCCTCAGTCTATCCTCATAGGGAAGATTTCTGATACATGGGATCAACTTGGTCATCTTCCTATGTATGTTTTCCAGTGCATTTATATCCATTCTGTAATACGGTGACCAAAACTGTGCAGCATAATCTAAATGAGGCCTAACCAAGGATATACAGAGTTGAACAACCTGAGGACTTCTATTATTTATACTTCTTGATATGAAGCCAAGGATTCTGTTAGCTTTATTGTGAACACTTATGCACTGTTGTCTTGGTTTCAGATTACTGCTAACCAAAACCCCTAAATCCTTTTCGCAAACAGTAGTATTAAGATCTACATTATTCAGTTTATATATGGCATGGTTATTGTCCTGTCCAACATTTAGAACTTTGCATTTGTCTACATTAAACTGCATCTGCCACTTCTCCGACCACTGCATCAGTTTATTCAAATCATCCTGGAGTGCTCTAATGTTCTCATTAGAATGAACTAGACAGCCTATTTTGGTGTCATCAGCAAATCTGCTTATGTCACCATTTATTCCCTCATCTGTCGTTTATGTAAATTGTGAACAACAAGGGGCCCAACACTGACCCCTGCGGAACACCACTCGTGATTTGCCCCCACTCTGATTTCTCCCCATTTATGCAAACTCTCTGCCGCCTATTTATCAACCATGCCTCTACCCAGAATTTTTTTTCTCCTATTCCGTGTGCCTTAAGTTTCCTCAATAGCCCCTGATGTGGAACTCTATCGAAAGTCTTACTGAAGTCCATATACACTATCATATTCATTACCATGAATCGTAAGACAGGAATGCCCCTTAGTAAAACCGTGTTGAGATTCATTAATCAATTTATGCCTTTCAAGATGGCTACGAATTGCCTCGGCAATTACTGATTCCATAAATTTCCCACTGTGGAGGTAAGGCTTATTGGTCTCTAGTTCGAAGCTAAGGACCTGTCACCTGCCTTGTAAATAGGTACGCATTACATTTGCCATTTTCCACTTACCAGGCACTATGCCAGTTTGTAGTGATATGTTGAAAAGATTAGCCAAAGGTTTGCCAAGTTCCTCTTTACATTCCCTTAAAACTCTTGCAAACAATTCATCAGGGCCTGGGGATTTGTTGGGTTTTAATTTCTCTATTTGTCTGAGGACCATGTTATTAGTTAACCCAATCGTGCATAGTTTATTATCGTCCTGTTCTACATAATTTATTATTTCTGGAATTTCACTAGTATCTTCCCGAGTAAAAACTGAGAGGAAGTAATGAAAATTTCACATTATTATTATTATAATCAAAAGAAGCGCTAAACCACAAGGGTTATACAGCAGAAAATTTCACACATATCCTTATCACTGTCAGTGATCTGACCTGAGTTACTCTTAAGTGGGCCTATCTTGTCCCTAATCTTACTTCTGTATACCTGAAAGAATCCTTTTGGGTTAGTCTTCGAATCCCTTGCGACCTTAGCCTCACAATCCCTTTTTGTTTTTCTTATTTCTATTTTTTGTTCTCTCTTTAATTTAAAATATTGATTTCTTGACTGCCCATCCCCTCGTTTGATACGCCTAAATATGCCTCTCTTTTGACCAATGAGATGTTTTAATCTATTGTTCATCCATTTGGGATAATTTTTCTTAGATCTAATTTCCCTACTCGGAACAAAAGTTTATCTGGGTAGCTAGAACTATGCTCTGAAAAACGTCATATTGGCAACCAACACCACCTACCTGACCCATAGTCAGGTCATCCCAATTTAGCCCACCCAAGTAATTTCTCAGTCCCATGAAATTGGCCAAGCGGAAAATGGGTGAAAAGTTCCCAGAAAAATCCAATGCCTGTTGATGAATACCCATTAAGTCCAAAAAGAGCCGATGCTGAATATATTGTGGAAACAAGTTCTGCTTGTTGACCTTAACAGTACTATAACATCATAGATTATGGGGAGCGCTAAACCCGTAGTGATTATAGAGCGTGTGGGCTAAATTCTGGGAACTGGAGCAACAGATCCAAGGGTGACGATGGACTGATTACATCGTCTTCACTGCCTCTCCAGTCTCTTCTGTACTCGACTGAAGAAGCCTACTGTGTAGGCGAAACGTTTCGGAATAGATACCTAACTGCTGCACATGTGTCTTAACTGACAGAAGGCAAGAACATCCCCCTCCATCTCTTCTTCAGAGTGCAGGCACTGTACTGCCAACCTCCACCTCTGTTGCTAAACATTGTTTGCGCAGGAATCGATATGGATACCTGGAAAAAATAGGCTGTTCAAGCGAGGAAAGGCACGAAATAAGCCTAGTGTGCAGCCTCGCCTCCACCCTGTGACTCCTCCGATGCTTTCAACTTATAAATTACTCTATAACCAAACTCTTTCTAAAATACTTTACCAGTGGTTCAAACTTATTTATTACCTATTGTTAATACTGGCAATTAATATTGCAGTGAATAACAACCCTCAGAATGCCAACCCAACACATTAAAATAAATAAACACAATTTATTTCATCTAAATATTCTAGTGTAATCATGTTGGAACCTCTGATCCATAGATCACTAAGAATGAAACTTATAATAATAATAATATCTTTATTTCTATAAGTACATGTACAAGCTATACAGACCATAGCTGACATACTACTACGTATATACAAAGCCTCTTGTTATTCAGAATATTTCCGCAAATTAGATCAATTTTGTCCACAGGATGCGACCCACACCAGTTTACTAACGCCAAGTACCTATTTCACTGCTAGGTGAACATGGACAGCAGGTGTCTTAGGAAACACGTCCTAATGTTTTCACCCGTACCGTGGATCGAACCACAGACCTCAGTATATATATATATATATATATATATATATATATATATATATATATATATATATATATATATATATATATATATATATATATATATATATATATATATATATATATATATATATATATATATATATATATATATATATATATATATATATATATACAATAATAATAAATATAAATAATAAAATTATTATTAATATTTATGTAATATGTATATCTATATATCATATAATAATATATATATATATATCTTATTTATATAGTACATAATATACAATATATAATATATACTATATAATATCTTTTATTATATTAATTATAATTTTAAGATACATACCATTTACTAATAGTATATTATTATAATATGATATATTTAGAAATCTATATCATATATATAATATATATATATATATATATATATATATATATATATATATATATATATATATATATATATATATATATATATATATATATTTTCACACTAACAGTTACATAAATAACACAGTAATAACATTAGAAATAATAATAATCATAATATGGATTGGGACTGACGACAATCAGGAGACATAGGTAAGTAATTAAGTTTATTTAGGTACAGGTACACATCAGTACAATTATCAGTCAGACTATGTGACGTCCACTGACTGCTTTGTCAAAATTACTGACTGACAACGACATGACCAGTCAAAGTCAGGTCAGGTGTGTGCGTCCCAGTATGGTCGTTTATAGTAAACCAGAGCATACCAACAAGTATATTAATCTGTCCATATAACAAGGTCTACTTGAAATATAGCTTGTCTGAATTTTAAGATATTGATCAGGAATGTACTGGTAGTGGCTCCCACAGTATTGTTTAGATGGATGACTTAAGCAATCTAGCGACCATTTACGTTCACGGGTGTGAAAATACTTTCCTATATATTACCGCGATGGTGGCACTGTGCCAAGAGAGAAGAGGTGACGAAATGCAAAACTCTTCGATGGAACAATTATCAGAAGGGAAAGGAGAAGTACGGGTAAACAACTTCCAATTTGCATGCTCAAATTGCTTCCATGAGTGATGATGAGGGGTGTAGGAGTGGACGGTAATGATGAGGGGTGTAGGAGTGGACGGTAATGATGAGGGGTGTAGGAGTGGACGGTAATGATGAGGGTGTAGGAGTGGACGGTATGATGAGGGTGTAGGAGGGGACGGTGATGATGAGGGGTGTAGGAGTGGACGGTGAATGAAGGGTGTAGGAGTGGACGGTGATGATGAGGGGTGTAGGAGTGGACGGTGATATGAGGGTGTAGGAGTGGACGGTATGATGAGGGTGTAGGATGGACGGTGAGGATGAGGGTGTAGGAGTGGACGGTAATGATGAGGGTGTAGGAGTGGACGGTGATGATGAGGGTGTAGGAGTGGACGGTAATGATGAGGGTGTAGGAGTGGACGGTGATGATGAGGAGTGTAGGAGTGGACGGTAATGATGAGGGTGTAGGAGTGGATGGTGATGATGAGGGTGTAGGAGTGGACGGTAATGATGAGGGTGTAGGAGTGGATGGTAATGATGAGGGTGTAGGAGTGGACGGTAATGATGAGGGTGTAGGAGTGGACGGTGATGATGAGGGTGTAGGAGTGGACGGTAAGGATGAGGGTGTAGGAGTGGACGGTGAAGATGAGGGTGTAGGAGTGGACGGTAATGATGAGGGTGTAGGAGTGGACGGTATGATGAGGTGTAGGAGTGGACGGTAATGATGAGGGTGTAGGAGTGGACGGTAATGATGAGGGTGTAGGAGTGGACGGTATGATGAGGGTGTAGGAGTGGACGGTAATGATGAGGGTGTAGGAGTGGACGGTAATGATGAGGGTGTAGGAGTGGACGGTATGATGAGGGTGTAGGAGTGGACGGTAATGATGAGGGTGTAGGATGGACGGTAATGATGAGGGTGTAGGAGTGGACGGTAATGATGAGGGTGTAGGAGTGGACGGTAATGATGAGGGTGTAGGAGTGGACGGTGATGATGAGGGTGTAGAGTGGACGGTAATGATGAGGGTGTAGGAGTGGACGGTAATGATGAGGTGTAGGAGTGGACGGTAATGATGAGGGGTGTAGGAGTGGACGGTAATGATGAGGGTGTAGGAGTGGACGGTAATGATGAGGGTGTAGGAGTGGACGGTAATGATGAGGTGTAGGAGTGGACGGTATGATGAGGGTGTAGGAGTGGACGGTATGATGAGGTAGTGAGTGATGAGGGTGTAGGAGTGGACGGTGATGATGAGGGTGTAGGAGTGGACGGTGATGATGAGGGTGTAGGAGTGGACGGTAATGATGAGGGTGTAGGAGTGGACGGTAATGATGAGGAGAGTGTAGAGAGTGAGGAGGACGGTAATGATGAGGGTGTAGGAGTGGACGGTAATGATGAGGGTGTAGGAGTGGACGGTGAAGATGAGGGTGTAGGAGTGGACGGTAATGATGAGGGTGTAGGAGTGGACGGTGATGATGAGGCTGTAGGAGTGGACGGTAATGATGAGGGTGTAGGAGTGGACGGTAATGATGAGGGTGTAGGAGTGGACGGTAATGATGAGGGTGTAGGAGTGGACGGTGATGATGAGGGTGTAGGAGTGGACGGTGATGATGAGGGTGTAGGAGTGGACGGTGATGATGAGGGTGTAGGAGTGGACGGTAATGATGAAGGTGTAGGAGTGGACGGTGATGATGAGGGTGTAGGAGTGGACGGTAATGATGAGGGTGTAGGAGTGGACGGTGATGATGAGGGTGTAGGAGTGGACGGTAATGATGAGGGTGTAGGAGTGGACGGTGATGATGAGGGTGTAGGAGTGGACGGTAATGATGAGGGTGTAGGAGTGGACGGTGATGATGAGGGGTGTAGGAGTGGACGGTAATGATGAGGGTGTAGGAGTGGACGGTAATGATGAGGGTGTAGGAGTGGACGGTGATGATGAGGGTGTAGGAGTGGACGGTAATGATGAGGGTGTAGGAGTGGACGGTGATGATGAGGGTGTAGGAGTGGACGGTAATGATGAGGCTGTAGGAGTGGACGGTGATGATGAGGGTGTAGGAGTGGACGGTGATGATGAGGTGTAGGAGTGGACGGTAATGATGAGGGTGTAGGAGTGGACGGTGATGATGAGGGTGTAGGAGTGGACGGTAATGATGAGGGTGTAGGAGTGGACGGTAATGATGAGGGTGTAGGAGTGGACGGTGATGATGAGGGGTGTAGGGGTGGACGGTAATGATGAGGGGTGTAGGAGTGGACGGTAATGATGAGGGTGTAGGAGTGGACGGTAATGATGAGGGTGTAGGAGTGGACGGTGATGATGAGGGGTGTAGGAGTGGACGGTAATGATGAGGGGTGTAGGAGTAGACGGTGATGATGAGGGGTGTAGGAGTGGACGGTGATGATGAGGGGTGTAGGAGTGAACGGTAATGATGAGGGGTGTAGGAGTAGACGGTGATGATGAGGGGTGTATGAGTGGACGGTGATGATGAGGGGTGTAGGAGTGGACGGTAATGATGAGGGGTGTAGGAGTGGACGGTGATGATGAGGGGTGTAGGAGTGGACGGTAATGATGAGGGGTGTAGGAATGGACGGTGATGATGAGGGGTGTAGGAGTGGACGGTAATGATGAGGGGTGTAGGAGTGGACGGTGATGATGAGGGGTGTAGGAGTGGACGGTGATGATGAGGGGTGTAGGAGTGGACGGTAATGATGAGGGGGAAGTGATTACTGTCGCTAAGGTAGTGTATGTATCACTGTCTAACCGAATTCTATTCTTGTGGAAGACGAGCAAATCAAAATATCAGTCCAGGAAAGTCAGAATCGGAGAGTACATATGGGTTGAAGCCTCGACATATAAAACAAGTGAAGGTAATGGGTTGAGTGCTGACTAAGTGATCTCCATAATTCAATTTGCATGTTAATTTTTGGCTTCCTTAAATCCCTGGTAAGGCACTGAGTTGGCATCCTTCGTGTATTGGTGTGGACCCACTGATGTGTGTGAGGGAGTCGAGGCTCGGCTCCTGGTCCCACCTCTTAGACTACTTTGACCGGTATCACTGATTTTCAGTCTCTTGAGACTTGTTTCATCTACTCCTCAAGCTATGTATTGAATTTCTCTCCGTTACTTCCTTGTCCAGGTTATTCCACTTCCCAACGACACAAACTAAAGAAATACTTCTTAATATCCCTATGGCTCATCTAGGTTTTCAGCTTCCATCTGTGTCCCTTTGATCCTGCTCCTCCGAATTCAGTTTCTTCATTTCTCCTCTAGCAATTCCTTCAAGGATTTTAAACGTAGTAATCATATCCCTCCCTCTCCTCTCTGTCAAGGCTGTTAGGTTTAGCTCCTTTTACCTCTTCTCACAGGAGATTTCCCTCAGTTCTGGTACTATTCTGGTTGAAAACCTATGGACCTTCGCAGACTTCTGCATTTGTTTGACCAGGTGTGGGTGTTATGCTGGGGCTGCTTACTCAATGACTGGCCTAACATAAGTCGTTTAAAGAGTTTCTATATGATTCTTTGTTCAAGTCCCTAAAGGCTGCTCTGAGGCTTGCTAGCCTTGCATATACCGCTGCCATTATACAGTTTATGTGCAATTCTGGTTATATGCTCGGTGTTATATTTACCCCCGGGTCCTTTTCACTCAAATATTTGTCTGCTCTCTCCTTAAAAACGCATGACTTTACATTCGTTTGGAGTGAAGTTGAGAAGTCATTTGTTTGACCACATCTGCCCACTGTTGAAATCTCTCGGGAGTGTATCACTGTCTTCTCCTGTTTTTATTCTTTTCATTAGTTCGTCTCCTTAGTTTAGTAAAACGTCACTGAAAATTTGAAACCTATTAGATCAAGCTTTCCCAAGTTATTAACGAAAATTTTAGAGAAAGAAGTCTTTATCAACCACGTAAAAGGTACTCTTTCAAGGATATGTGTCTAATAATTACTTGGTAGATAAAATGATATATATATTAATCTAGCACTATAATTAACCTTACGTAGGCTAGTGAGTGAGACTATAAACAAAGCATAAAGAGCGAATCTATCAATCCAGGCTAGTGAGCGAGCCTATAAACAAAGCATAAAGAGCGAATCTATCAATCCAGGCTAGTGAGCGAGCCTATAAACAAAGCATAAAAAGCGAGTCTATAAATCCAGGGTAATGAGTGAGCCTATAAACAAAGCATAAAAAGCGAGTCTATAAATCCAGGGTAATGAGTGAGCCTATAAACAAAGCATAAAGAGCGAGTATATAAAGCTTATAGTATATGACTTGTTGAGACTACATATAAGATATACAACGAGTCTGGTATGTGACTTGTCGAAACTTCGAGTATGATATACGATACCCCTCCACCTCGAGCACTGTGGGAAAGAGGGAAGGGTCATGATCCCCCCCTTGCTCCTCTCTCCGTTAGAGGTAATTTCCCCACAGCTACTGATATTAATTTAAACCTTTAATTAAAAACAAACATTCACACATCCGCCAGATTTTACAGAGATCTCACTCAGAAGACAGTGATGGAATGGAGCTCAGCTCTCTTTCTCCCTGCCGTCAAGGAATCTGAATTAACTATCATAAAGAATAGTAACTTTTTCGAAAATTGTAAAAAGACTCATAGCTATGCCAACATTCCAAGTCTGTGACATGTTGGATGGGCTTGTTATGATGGAACCTCATGCTAGATCTGCTGACTTGTGTTTTGACTTATCGCCCTCAAGTCTCTCAACTCTCGTGTATGTATATATAATGTTAATGGAAAGTAATTGCAAGGAAACTTGTTATAAAGTAAGTAAAACTAGGCAAAATAACTCCGTAGAATGCATCAAAAAATGTTTGTGTGCTGTAACTGTTTTAGATCACAAGGTCAGAATGATGCCTGGGGTGCCAACGATGGTCTGGGTACCTACCATGGTCTGGGTGCCAACGATGGTCTGGGTACCTACCATGGTCTGGGTGCCAACCATGGTCTGGGTACCAACGATGGTCTTGGTGCCAACGATGGTCTTGGTGCCAACGATGGTCTGGGTGCCTATCATAGTCTAGTTACCAACCTTGGTCTCGTGGCCAGCCTTGGTCTCGTGGCCAGCCTTGGTCTCGTGGCCAGCCTTGGTCTCGTGGCCAGCCTTGGTCTCGTGGCCAGCCTTGGTCTCGTGGCCAGCCTTGGTCTCGTGGCCAGCCTTGGTCTCGTGGCCAGCCTTGGTCTCGTGGCCAGCCTTGGTCTCGTGGCCAGCCTTGGTCTCGTGGCCAGCCTTGGTCTCGTGGCCAGCCTTGGTCTCGTGGCCAGCCTTGGTCTCGTGGCCAGCCTTGGTCTCGTGGCCAGCCTTGGTCTTGGTTAAGTGCTTATAACATGAAATTATATAATAAAACTGATACCTTGGTACAGGTGGTACAAGATACCTTGGTTCAGGTGGTACAAGATACTTTGGTACAGGTGGTACAAGATACCTTGGTACAGGTGGTACAAGATACCTTGGTACAGATGGTACAAGATACCTTGGTACAGGTGGTACAAAATATCGTGGTACAGGTGGTACAAGATACCTTGGTACAAGTGGTACAAGATACCTTGGTACAGGTGGTAAAAGATACCTTGGTACAGGTGGTACAAGATACCTTGGTACAGGTGGTACAAGATACCTTGGTACAGGTGGTACAAGATACCTTGGTACAAGTGATACAAGATACCTTGGTATAGGTGGTACAAGATACCTTGGTACAGGTGGTACAAGATACCTTGGTACAGGTGGTACAAGATACCTTGGTACAGGTGGTACAAGATACCTTGGTACAGGTGGTACAAGATACCTTGGTACAGGTGGTACAATATACCTTGGTACAAGTGGTACAAGATACCTTGGTACAGGTGGTACAATATACCTTTGTACAGGTGGTACAACATACTTTGGTACAGGTGGTACAAGATACCTTGGTACAGGTGGTACAAGATACCTTGGTACAGGTGGAACATGGACCAGGTATAAGGGGACAGAGGTAGTGGTTAACACTATTGATGACTCACAAGTATTTTAAGAAGTATTCTTGCAGTTTCATGGCAATAGGAAAGTAGAGTGCGGGCGTGGGCGGGAGTGTGGGCTTGGGTGGGACTGCGGGCGTGGGCCATGGATGGTGTTGGTGGTGTCATGGGTGTTGATGTGGATATTTCCGTGGGCATCGATGCTGGTGTGAGAGTGGGCACTGATGGTGTGGATGTGGGTGTTGCCTCGGGCGTGCGTGCGGGCGGGCGGATGGGCGGGCGGCCAGGTAGGGCGGGTGGGTGTGGGTCGGGCGGGATTGATCAGTTAGTGTGAGGTAAGCGTGGTGTGCGGGTGTTGCCAGTGTGGTGAGGGAGTGAGTGAGGGAGTGAGTGAGGGAGTGCCCAGCCCACCCCCGTGGGCGTGCCCTAGACTCACCTGTGTCCTGCCATGAGTCACAGTCTACGGGGCAATGCAGCCGCCCACGCTCCCCGCCGCCCACACGCTCGCCGCTGAGAGTGGGCGGCAGCATGCGCCCACCCGCCCACACTCCACTACCGCTGCTGCTGCTGCTCTCTCGTCTGCCAAGCAACTATAGGTGTGTGCAGCTGCTGCTGTTGTTGCTACTGTTACTGTCAGCCAGGAACGCGCGGGCGGGGCGTGGGCGGCGGGCAACCAGTGCCGCCCCTGAACACTTACCCGAGTGGTTGCCCTTGCAACAAGTCTCCAACATGAGCCGCGAGTTGCATGACTCGTGGGCCGCCTGCGGTCACGGTTCGCGAGTGCCGCAGCAGTGCCACGGCCACTTGCGGCACCACGGCCGCGGGCACTGCAACCTGCAGCCGGAGGAGCTAGTTAGACATGTGTGCCACCACGAGAATACGAGACATCGCCTAAAGCGTCTGGAGGAGGTACGACCCGCTACCTGTGGCCCCTGGGCCCGTACCTCCTACTGGAGGCAGGAGGTTGCCAGGTCAGCCAGACTGTGCTTCAGGGCCCTCCGTCATCTACTACACATGGATGACCTGGCCAGGGCCATCACCTGTCGCCTTGACAGCATCCTCCAGCGCTACGATTGTGCCTCCAGCTCCACCTTCGTCAGTAACCACCTCACACCTGGTCACAATATGTGCTCCCTCTGTCAGGTAGGTCCCCGCCCTCCCGTCACTTTACGGCACCAGAGTGAGGGTCAGAGCACACGTTTTTATGTCTATCTTGATGCGAGTGACGGATCGTGGAGGAAACTGAGTGAATGTATCTTGAAGTGACTCTGGCCACTCAATGGCAGACTCTTGCATCTTCACGTGAGGTTAACAGAACCTCAAATTAGGTTTTTATTGTATATTAGGGAAATAAATCACGCGAGGAAGGGGCAAGAGGAGAGATATATGATTTTACAAATCAAACAGACGTCTCCTTCACACGGAACTAACTCAAGTGTCGACCAGACGACAATCAAAGAATCACACAACTACACGAATCTTCATTTTCTTAAGAAAGTCTGAAGCTGAGAAAGATATTTTTTTAATGAAATAAAACTGTCATCGTTCACAAGAATATTTATAGCTGTAGTTGACGGTCCAGTGGTCACCAGACAGTTGACGGTCCAGTGGTCACTAGACAGTTGACGGTCCAGTGGTCACGACAGTTGACGGTCCAGTGGTCACTAGACAGTTGACGGTCCAGTGGTCACTAGACAGTTGACGGTCCAGTGGTCACTAGACAGTTGACGGTCCAGTGGTCACCAGACAGTTGACGGTCCAGTGGTCACCAGACAGTTGACGGTGCAGTGGTCACCAGACAGTTGACGGTGCAGTGGTCACCAGACAGTTGACGGTGCAGTGGTCACCAGACAGTTGACGGTGCAGTGGTCACCAGACAGTTGACGGTCCAGTGGTCACCAGACAGTTGACGGTCCAGTGGTCACCAGACACTTGACGGTGCAGTGGTCACCAGACAGTTGGCGGTCCAGTGGTCACTAGACAGTTGACAGTCCAGTGGTCACTAGACAGTTGACGGTCCAGTGGTCACCAGACAGTTGACGGTCCAGTGGTCACCAGACAGTTGACGGTCCAGTGGTCACCAGACAGTTGACGGTCCAGTGGTCACTAGACAGTTGACGGTCCAGTGGTCACTAGACAGTTGACGGTCCAGTGGTCACCAGACAGTTGACGGTCCAGTGGTCACCAGACTGTTGACGGTCCAGTGGTCACCAGACAGTTGACGGTCCAGTGGTCATCAGACAGTTGACGGTCCAGTGGTCACTAGACAGTTGACGGTCCAGTTGTCACCAGACAGTTGACGGTCCAGTGGTCACTAGACAGTTGACGGTCCAGTGGTCACCAGACAGTTGACGATCCAGTGGTCACTAGACACTTGACGGTCCAGTGGCCACCAGACAGTTGACGGTCCAGTGGTCACTAGACAGTTGACGGTTCAGTGGTCACTAGACAGTTGACGGTCCAGTGGTCACCAGACAGTTGACGGTCCAGTGATCACTAGACAGTTGACGGTCCAGTGGTCATAAGACAATCTCTGCTTAACTTGACTCAACTATTAACAGTTTCAAACACTAAGCTTATATTGGAACAAGGAATGTCTGTGTTGAGTTTCATCAGGTCTTGGCCACAACTGTCTCAACAAAACAAAAGCTTCTTCTGTAATCTACAATTTTTTTTCATCGCAATTGTAAAGAAACTGAGGCGGGTGAAAGACGTTTTATCCAGTAATGAAGTAAACATTGTGACGCCCAGGAGGAACCAGCGTCAGCACCACGAGTAGCAGTCATCAGGGTGACCACGACAACTGTCAGACTAGGAGGAACCAGCGTCAGCACCACGAGTAGCAGTCATCAGGGTGACCACGACAACTGTCAGACTAGGAGGAACCAGCGTCAGCACCACGAGTAGCAGTCATCAGGGTGACCACGACAACTGTCAGACTAGGAGGAACCAGCGTCAGCACCACGAGTAGCAGTCATCAGGGTGACCACGACAACTGTCAGACTAGGAGGAACCAGCGTCAGCACCACGAGTAGCAGTCATCAGGGTGACCACGACAACTGTCAGACTAGGAGGAACCAGCGTCAGCACCACGAGTAGCAGTCATCAAGGTGACCACGACAACTGTCAGACTAGGAGGAACCAGCGTCAGCACCACGAGTGGCAGTCATCAAGGTGACCACGACAACTGTCAGACTAGGAGGAAC
Source organism: Cherax destructor (assembly GCA_009830355.1). Lineage (NCBI taxonomy): Eukaryota > Metazoa > Arthropoda > Malacostraca > Decapoda > Parastacidae > Cherax > Cherax destructor. The sequence goes on along the minus strand of WNWK01001111.1, from coordinate 132,067 downwards.
CAGCGTCAGCACCACGAGTTGCAGTCATCAGGGTGACCACGAAAACTGTCAGTACTGACGGTCCTCCACTGACAGCCCAAGGTCTCCCAGATAACACCGTTGTCCTGATTTACTAAACTATTAAATGCGACTTACCATGGGAAAACACTAAACCCTCGTGTGCCATGAAAAATGTCCTAAAAGTTTATATAAGGTGCTAAAAGCATTGATTGGATATATTGGCCTGACATATGCAACAATGTGGATTAACAGTATGTGGATCACCAGTGATATGTTCGATGTATTGTTTACTCCCAACCCTTCTCCTTGATGTATACTTGTTTCGTAAAGTAAGAGGATGATGACGTGATGTTGGTGAAGGGGTTTTGATCAAGTATTGAAGACCCCTCCTTCCCTTCCTTTGGATAAGTGTTAAGTGCCTCTCATTCCCAGGTGCTGAATGACTCCTCCTAAGAGTTTAGCATTGCTATATGCCTGTCATAATAATTTTTATAGTTTCAGTCCGTCTCTGGTCATCTTTATCCACGTGAGTCAGTGGTCTATCTCTGTCCTCCTCTCTTTCTATTCTCCCCACCATCACCCCACCAGCTCCACAGCCTCTTCTCCACTCTCAAACCCTAGGAACCACAATGTCCTTCACCGTTCTCCCCACACCATAACACCTAGACTCACTGTCATCATTCACTCTGGGGAAACAATCCCCAGGATCTTCCCTGATCTCCCCAACTACCTCTTCTTACTTCCATTGGTGGGCCACACTCACCTGTGACGTCAATTCTCTTTCGACTTAACACCAGATACACCAACACTGTGTTATTGGTGTATCTGTACGAAACTTACACAGTGGGAACAAAATATATGTTTACCCTGTCATAGTCCGCCACACAGGCTGGATAACACGGCGTTGAGATGAATCACAGCATCCATACCCACACTAAGATGACAATGAAAGAACATTGCCGATATGTCAACAAACACAGAAGTATCAGATACGTGGACATACTTTAGGTAAAATATATTTATAATGTGTACCAAGTATATAATAGCCACTGTAGAAACGAAGCTAATAGGAATGCTCACAGATGTCACTATAATGTGATTTTTTTTTATAAATGAGGTGGAGTCCAAAATTGATAATCGCGTACTATGAAGGTCTTTCTTTGCGCTAATCAATTGTGGATGTACTTTGTCAGTTGCGGTAAAAACAAAACGCTCTATATGAAGGAGCTCTAAAAGAGAGCTGACTGTTCCCTGAACACCGTATAGTAAGCTGACACAGATAATGAGATAACTTTATATACTGAACATATATACATGAAGAGAAAGAGAATGGCGGTAGGAACCAGGACGAGGGTACACAGATGGCAGGAACCAGAACGAGGGTACACAGATGGCAGGAACCAGAACGAGGGTACACAGATAGCAGGAACCAGAACGAGGGTACACAGATGGCAGGAACCAGAACGAGGGTACACAGATGGCAGGAACCAGAACGAGGGTACACAGATGGCAGGAACCAGAACGAGGGTACACAGATGGCAGGAACCAGAACGAGGGTACACAGATGGCAGGAACCAGAATGAAGGAACACAGATGGCAGGAACCAGAACGAGGGTACACAGATGACATGAACCAGAACGAAGGAACACAGATGGCAGGAACCAGAACGAGGGTACACAGATGGCAAGAACCAGAATGAAGGAACACAGATGGCAGGAACCAGAACGAAGGAACACAGATGGCGGGAACCAGAACGAGGGTACACAGATGGCGAGAACTAGAACGAGGGTACACAGATGGCAGAAACCAAAACGAGGGTACACAGATGGCAGGAACCAGAATGAGGGGTACACATATGGCAGGAACCAGAACGAGGGTACACAGATATCAGGAGCCAAGATATAGGTCAATAGATGAGAGAAAACACGGAGAGGGAACAGAGATAAGTCTAAAAACTCAACTACACCACAGAGATGTCATTAAATATAATCCTTTCCTGTAACATTAATGGCAGTAGAAAGTAGAATCAAATACGACAGAAGAGGATTGGTTGAGTCAAGAGGGTTGAAAGTAAACACGGCAGCGATAGATGACGTTAACTTACGACGCAAAGCTAGGAGCCGGGAACAAGAGCTGGAGATCAACACCCCCAAACTGGGCGAGTTAAATAGAGCAAGGTAAATAGAGAGAGAGAGAGAGGCAGGTCGTTCCTCATCAAGCAATCCAAACATGTGCGTCTCACAAGCTTTGAGTGCATCAAGCAGTAACACAGACCAGCTCAAGCTGATTTCCTAGTCAGGAACAACAGCAACAGTAGCAGCAGCGGCAGCAGGGACGGCAGTAACACAAGAAGCGACAGAAAAAAATAGCAACAGCAGCAAGGGTAAAAATAGCAATAGCAACAACAGCAGCAACAACAGAGTTTGGAATAAGATGAGTGTCCTCTCTCTGAAATAACTGACTTCTTTTATGTCTTCGTTCACACATCATTTCACCGGTGTGTGTGTGTGTGTGTGTGTGTGTGTGTGTGTGTGTGTGTGTGTGTGTGTGTGTGTGTGTGTGTGTGTGTGTCTGTGTGTGTGTGTGTGTGTGTGTGTGTGTGTGTGTGTGTGTGTGTGTGTGTGTGTGTGTGTGTGTGTGTGTGTGTGTGTGTGTGTGTGTGTGTGTGTGTGTGTGTGTGTGTGTGTGTGTGTGTGTGTGTGCATGCGTATGTGCATGCCTATATAGTATGTACATATTATATTTAAAGGAAAGCACTAAACGCAAAGGGGGTCACACGGCACCTTGGGTAAGGTGAGGTAATGAGGTTTGAGTCACAAAAAACGATAAACAAGCTCCAGTTCCTTAAATCAAGAGCCCTTCACCAGCATGAAAGAACGCCATTGAAGGAGCTCCAGCGGCAGGCCCAGAGCTGTACCACTGAGCTGGTTAGTGCGACCTCCGGGGCTCACTGGTGCGGTGTTGGACCTGCTGCATACCAGCACTACGGTTCGACTCCTCGTCCAAACTTCTGTTTATTCATAGACTGTTGCTCATAACGAGTTGAGTTTATATTCAAAGGATTAAACACCCCCTCCCCCCACACACAGGAGGCAGGATCCATACATAGTTTTACGAAGAGGTATGGTAAAGCTCATAGAGCAGGGAGAGTGGACTTAGTAGCGACCAGTGAAGAGGCGGGCCCAGGAGCTGTGAATCGACCCCTGTTACCACAATTAGGTGAGTACACACACACACACGGTTAATAAGGTCACATAACAGAAGACACTCTACTCGGTTCTATCCACTGGATAAAACATTCAATTTCAATTTCGATTATAAAATTCGTTTGTGTTTTAATTTAGTGACTGGTAGGTAGTAGAGAGGGGGGGGGGTGTTGTGGGAGGAGGGGGTAGTAGTAGTGGTGGTGGTACTGGTAGTGTTTGTGGTACTTGTTGTGATAATAGCGTGGTTGTGACTGTAGCAGAAGTTGTGGTTGTGGTTGTGGTACCACTGCTAGTGTCAGTTGGTTAGTTGTGGGGATGGTGGTAGCAGTGGCGATTGTGGTGATGGTAGTGGTGATAATACTGGTAATCACTACTGGTACCTTCCAGTGGTGAGGTACCTGGCCTTTCATAACTGACTTCTTCAGCTCAGCTGCTACTTTCAGAGTACCTAGCACCTCAGCTCAGCTGCTACTTTCAGAGTACCTAGTACCTCAGCTCAGCTGCTACTGATAAGAGTACCTAGCACCTCAGCTCAGCTGCTACTGATAAGAGTACCTAGCACCTCAGCTCAGCTGCTACTGATAAGAGTACTTAGCACCTCAGCTCAGCTGCTACTGATAAGAGTACTTAGCACCTCAGCTCAGCTGCTACTGATAAGAGTACTTAGCACCTCAGCTCAGCTGCTACTGATAAGAGTACTTAGCACCTCAGCTCAGCTTCTACTGATAAGAGTACTTAGCACCTCAGCACAGCTCAGCTCAGCTGCTACTTTCAGAGTACCTAGCACCTCAGCTCAGCTGCTACTGATAAGAGTACTTAGCACCTCAGCTCAGCTGCTACTGATAAGAGTACTTAGCACCTCAGCACAGCTCAGCTCAGCTGCTACTTTCAGAGTACCTAGCACCTCAGCTAAGCTGCTACTGATAAGAGTACTTAGCACCTCAGCTCAGCTGCTACTGATAAGAGTACTTAGCACCTCAGCACAGCTCAGCTCAGCTGCTACTTTCAGAGTACCTAGCACCTCAGCTCAGCTGCTACTGATAAGAGTACTTAGCACCTCAGCTCAGCTGCTACTGATAAGAGTACTTAGCACCTCAGCACAGCTCAGCTCAGCTGCTACTTTCAGAGTACCTAGCACCTCAGCTCAGCTGCTACTTTCAGAGTACCTAGCACCTCAGCTCAGCTGGTACTTTCAGAGTACCTAGCACCTCAGCTCAGCTGGTACTTTCAGAGTACCTAGCACCTCAGCTCAGCTGGTACTTTCAGAGTACCTAGCACCTCAGCTCAGCTGGTACTTTCAGAGTACCTAGCACCTCAGCTCAGCTGGTACTTTCAGAGTACCTAGCACCTCAGCTCAGCTGGTACTTTCAGAGTACCTAGCACCTCAGCTCAGCTGGTACTTTCAGAGTACCTAGCACCTCAGCTCAGCTGGTACTTTCAGAGTACCTAGCACCTCAGCTCAGCTGGTACTTTCAGAGTACCTAGCACCTCAGCTCAGCTGGTACTTTCAGAGTACCTAGCACCTCAGCTCAGCTGGTACTTTCAGAGTACCTAGCACCTCAGCTCAGCTGGTACTTTCAGAGTACCTAGCACCTCAGCTTAGCTGGTACTTTCAGAGTACCTAGCACCTCAGCTCAGCTGGTACTTTCAGAGTACCTAGCACCTCAGCTCAGCTGGTACTTTCAGAGTACCTAGCACCTCAGCTCAGGTCTTCTTGTTACTCGCAGATGGTCTTCCATTTGGCTGTGAAATCTCTGATGCTTCAACTTCCATCAAGATATCATTTTCTCATTAGTCGTTCCCGTGTTTGATAATCCCTTGGTGAGTACTCACTTGTCTCTGGCACTGACACTTGTCTCTGGCACTGACAATTGTCTCTGGCACTGACACTTGTCTCTGGCACTGACAATTGTCTCTGGCACTGACACTTGTCTCTGATATTAACACTTGGCAATAGTACTGACACTATTCTATATGATATTTACACAGTAGGGAATAAAGCTAGCCACGTTTCCCCGTCATATTCCATCACACAGGATGGATCACATTCATAGTGTTGAAATGTATCAGCCTGACCTGGAAGACTTCAGCAGTGTCAGCCTTAGGTGGGAGACTTCAGTAGTGTCATCCTGAGGCGGGAGACTTCAGCAGTGTCAGCCTGAGGCGGGAGACTTCAGCAGTGTCAGCCTGAGATGGGAGACTTCAGTAGTGTCAGCCTGAGATGGGAGACCTCAGTAGTGTCATCCTGAGCTGGAAGACTCCAGTAGCGCCAGTCTGAGCTGAGAGACTTCAGTAAGGCAACGAGGATATCGTCAAGTATTCCGTTAAAGGTTCATTAGCTAAGTCAGCTTCAAGGGTTTCATAATAGCAGAGCTGCTCCAGGTGTCCAGGACAGCGTGTGGGTCACCCTTCTTCCAGTTTATATCTTCCTGCCTCACGTCCTACTGTGTCTTATACGCTCAAGTTCAGCGTCATAGGTAGGCTTTGGGTTACACTTTAGCGTAAAATAAGAGGATAATTAACCTTTGAATGTGATTACTGATTTACAGTTATGATACTTCTGTCGTGCGTCTTATATGCAGGAACATACGATAACTAAAATATAAAAAGCCCTATAAATTATTACCATTCGGAATTTACTACATATCTTGAACTAGCAGTGTTTACGATCCAGAGTACTACTCTACCTCCTCTGCCTCATCATTTTCTCTCCATTTTTTAAGTACCAGCCACTGGAGATAATTAAAAACCACGTCAGTTAACTTGGTTTCTGTGATTGTGATGAGATCTGGGATGTCTTCTTTCACTCTTTCATTAATTTCCCGGATTAAGTAAACTATTTTATGACTCCACACTTTGTTGTATGTTCGTGTCTGGCCAGCCCGTGTCTGTCTTGTTTGGGGAAGGGGATTCTGAATGCGTTATCATGTCTCCCCTGGTTCGGTTCCTCTCCTCGTAGCTCCTTTTCCTTTAGCTCTAGAACAAGTCTCGCTGTGTATGTATATAGTTTCCCCGGTGAGGGTTGGAAGGTGGTGCTGCGTACTAGTAGACAGGACTGGTGTATGTTGTATATTGTGTCGTGAATGTCTTTTGGGAGTCCTGAACACTGCTCCTAGATCTGCAAAAAGTGCAATGACTGTAGAGGTTATTATGTTGTGTGTGTGTGACCGAGAGTTTCCTCCTCTCCTACCTTCATCTCTCTTATATCTAGGAGAAAGCTATGCATTATCTTCCTTCTCACTTGTTGCTTCACCCTCACCCCCTTTCCCTGGAAGGAGAGAGAGAGAGAGAGAGAGAGAGAGAGAGAGAGAGAGAGAGAGAGAGAGAGAGAGAGAGAGAGAGAGAGAGAGAGAGAGAGAGAGAGAGAGAGAGAGAGAGAGAGAGAGAGAGAGAATATAAAGAGTGTAACTCAACAATATATCAGAGGAAGGAAGGCCGCCAAGCCGCTCACTAACCACCAATCAAGGGGCCCCAGTGGCCCCTCTCACTACAGAAGGCCATGATGGCCCGCCCCTGGACCACCCATGGCCGTCCCAGAACCCCCGCCCGTCCCTTCAGGTCCGCCCTGGCTGTAGTGGGGCGTCCGGCTGGCCAGAGTGGTCCACTAACCCGACTCTCACTGTGTGTTCTTGATTGCATGTTGCTTTGGGAACTAAATTTCGGGACCTAAGGCCAAAAAGGGTCTAGCGCGGAGAGGCGTCGGCAAGAGTGGAAGTCCTGGAGGGAGGTAATGGTCTGGACGACCTTGTGGTGGTGGAGGGGGCCACCAGACTGAGGCAGTGAGCTCTCCAAAGCTCAGGAGAGCTTTGAGCCCGGAGTAACGGGGTTCTGATCGCTTTATGATTAAGTCTGGCCGGACTTTAATGTCCGTGAGGCGTCGGCTTGGTGACGTTATACAGCCTTCTGATGTCTTTGTCAGGGAGCTTTACTGTGATGTCAGGGAGCTATACTGTGATGTCTGGGAGCTTTACTGTGATGTCTGGGAGCTTTACTGTGATGTCTGGGAGCTTTACTGTGATGCCAGGGAGCTTTACTGTGATGCCAGGGAGCTTTACTGTGATGTCAGGGAGCTTTACTGTGATACCAGGGAGCTTTACTGTGATGTCAGGGAGCTTTACTGTGATGCCAGGGAGCTTTACTGTGATGCCAGGGAGCTTTACTGTGATGTCAGGGAGCTTTACTGTGATGTCAGGGAGTTTTACTGTATTGTCAGGGAGCTTTACTGTGATTACCTTTCTGTAGTTACATAAACAGAGCTATGATTATATATATATATATATATATATATATATATATATATATATATATATATATATATATATATATATGTAGGTTAGTGTGGTTAATTTTTTATTTTGGTCCACACTAAATCTTGTGTTTGCTTGTGGTGGATGTGAAGGGTCGAGTCCTGGCTCCTGGTACCGCCTCTCACTACTCTTCACACTAGTTCCTCAACCTGACCACCTTGTTATACCCTTGTGGAGGTGGGGGGTGAGGGGGACTATGAGAGGTAGTTGGGTTTTCTGGAGCAGGTGTGGGTAGACCAGGGCAGTGTGGGTAGACCAGGGCAGTATGGGTAGACCAGGGCAGTATGGGTAGACCAGGGCAATGTGGGTAGACCAGGGCAGTGTCAGAAGACCAGGACAGTGTGGGTAGACCAGGGCAGTGTGGGTAGACCAGGGCAGTGTGGGTAGACCAGGGCAGTGTGGGTAGACCAGGGCAGTGTGGATGAAGAACCAAAGTTAATACCCTCCCCACTATAATGACCCTTCCCATTACAACGACCATCATTATAACGCCCCTCCCCACTATAATGACCCTTCCCATTACAACGACCATCATTATAACGCCCCTCCCCACTATAACGACCTCCACTATAACTACCCTCTTCACTATAGCGACCCCCACTATAACTACCCTCCCCACTATAACGACCCTCCCCACTATAACGACCCTCCCAACTATAACTATCCTCCCAACTATAACTATCCTCCCCACTATAACGACCCTCCCCACTATAACGACCCTTCCCACTATAACGACCCTCCCCACTATAACCACCCTCACCACTATAACGACCCTCCCCACTATAACGACCCTCCCCACTATAACGACCCTCTACAACACAAGAGGACACATCAAACATAAACACCTGACTCACATCACTAACAGTTTAATCCAAGGCAAGAGGGATCTATGTCCAGATTTACAAGACTTTCCTGGTGTCGTGAAAGTGACAATGGTACCTTCAGACAGCTGGTGCAATCCAGCTGTATATGGAAGCTCATCTAAGTACGTAAGAGTACACTGGAGTACATAGAAGTTGATGGGAGTACACGGGGAAGGTAAATAGTCCAAACGTACGTCGAGGCTATCTAGTAAGATGAACTATCTGGTCATGTTAGATCCTAGAAGTATTTACTGCCTCCTGAAGGAGGAGGAGGAGGGTAGTTATGTCAGAGTTACGTGGTGTTTATGAGACAGAGGTTCGAACCCAGCACCTGTAAGATTGTCCTAAGTGTAACTTCAAACGCCTGTAACTCTCTCTCTCTCTCACAATTACCTCATAAGGAGGTCAAGTAATTAAGTAAGTGCTTTTGGGAACGAACCTTCATCCAGGTGTATTGAAGAGTGACCAACCACAAGGTAGCAGCGTCCTTAACTACCACCACAACCACCATCTGTACCACCTGTTACCACCTTACCTACCACCACAACCACCACCTGTCTTCCTGTCACCACCTGTACCACCTGTCACCACCTTACCTACCATCACAACCACCACTTATCTTCCTGTCACCACCTGTACCACCTGTACCAAATGTCACCACCTGTACCACCTGTCACCACCTGTACCACCTGTCACCACCTGTACCACCTGTCACCACCTGTCACCACCTGTACCACCTGTCACCACCTGTCACCACTTTACCTACCACAACTTATCTTCCTCTCACCACCTGTACCACCTGTCACCACCTGTCACGACTTTCACTACTCTGACGTGTTAGATAACTCAGCACTCCTTACACTTCACCTACATGTACTCACCAATATGTACTCAACTATATATATACTCACCTATATGTACTCACCAATATGTACTCAACTATATATACACTCACCTATATGTACTAACCTATATGTGGTTTCATGGGTCGAGTAATAGCTCCTGGCCCCGAATCTTCGCTGGTCGCTACTAGGTCCACTCTCTCTCTGCTCCATGGTGTATGACTCATTGTATGACTCAGTGTATGACTCAGTGTATTACTCAGTGTATGACTCAGTGTATGACTCAGTGAATGACTCAGTGTATGACTCTCAGTGTATGACTCTCAGTGTATGACTCTCAGTAAATGACTCAGTGAATGACTCAGTGTATGACTCAGTGTATGACTCAGTGTATGACTCAGTGAATAACTCAGTGTATGACTCTCAGTGTATGACTCTCAGTGTATGACTCTCAGTAAATGACTCAGTGAATGACTCAGTGTATGACTCTCAGTACTCACTTAATTGTACTCACCTAATTGTGGTTGCAAGGGTCGAGACTCAGCTCCTGGCCCCGCCTCTTCGCTGTCTGCTACTGGGTCTCTGCTCTCCCTGCTCCATGAGCTTTATCATACCTTGTCTTAAAACTATGTATGGTTCCTGCCTCCACTATATCTTTCTCTAGACTATTCCACTTCCTGACTACTCTGTGGCTGAAGAAATGCTTCCTAACATCCCTTTGACTCATCTGAGTCTTCAGCTTCCAGTTGTGTCCCCTTGTTTCTGTGTTCCCTCTCTGGAACATCCTGTCACTGTCTACCTTGTCAATTCCCCGCAGTATTTTGTATGTCGTTATCATGTCTCCTCTGACCCTTCTTTCCTCCAGTGTTGTTAATCCTATTTCCCTCAACCTTTCTTCATAAGACAGACCCCTGAGTTGTGGAACTAACCTTGTCGCAAACCTTTGCACTTTCTCTAGTTTCTTTACGTGCTTGACCAGGTGTGGGTTCCAGACTGGTGCTGCATATTCTAGTATGGGCCTGACGTACACGGTATACAGTGTCTTGAACGATTCCTTGTTAAGGTAACGGAACGCTAATCTTAGGTTTGCCAGTCGCCCATATGCTGCCGCAGTTATCTGGTTGATGTGGGCCTCCGGAGACGTGCTTGGCGTTATACTCACTCCAAGGTCTTTCTCCTTTGCCAAGGTTTGTAGCCTTTGTCCGCCTAGCTTGTACTCTGTCAGCGGTCTTCTTTGCCCTTCTCCGATCCTCATGACTTTGCATTTGGAGGGATTGAATTCGAGAAGCCAATTGCTAGACCAGATGTCGAGCTTGTCCAGGTCTGTTTGCAGCCCTGCCTGGTCCTCTTCCGATGTGATTCTCCTCATTATTTTCACATCATCCGCGAATAGAGACACTTCTGAGTCTATCCCGTCCGTCATGTCATTTACATATACCAGGAATAACACTGGTCCTAGGACTGACCCCTGCGGTACACCGCTCGTCACAGGCGCCCACTGTGATACCTCACCACGCACCATGACCCGTTGTTGCCTCCCTTTGAGGTATTCCCTGATCCATTCCAGTGCCCTTCCTGTTATACATGCTTGTTCTGCCAACTTCTTTACTAATCTCATGTGAGGAACTGTGTCGAAGGCCTTCCTGCAGTCCAGGAAAATGCAATCAACCCACCCTTCTCTCTCCTGCCTTACCTCTGTTACTTTATCATAGAACTCTAGGAGGTTTGTTACACAGTGTATGACTCTCAGTGTATGACTCTCAGTGGATGACTCTCAGTGTATGACTCTCAGTGTATGACTCTCAGTGTATGACTCTCAGTGTATGACTCTCAGTGTATGACTCTCAGTGTATGACTCTCAGTGTATGACTCTCAGTGTATGACTCTCAGTGTATGACTCTCAGTGTATGACTCTCAGTGTATGACTCTCAGTGTATGACTCTCAGTGTATGACTCTCAGTGTATGACTCTCAGTGTATGACTCTCAGTGTATGACTCAGTATTTAAGGGATTTAAAGTCTTGTTTGGAAGCGAAAATAATATGAAGGCTGGTGCAGTAGAGAGGCTTCAAATCCCATTAACCGACCACCAAAAAAAGTCAGAATTCCTGAGAGAAGTTAAAATATATTGAGCAGTCAGGTGGGTGGGAGGTATACCAGCAAGCAGGTACACAACAGGTACACCAGCAAGCAGGTACACAACAGGTACACAAGCAAGTAGGTACACAGCAGGAGCACAAGCAAGTAGGTACACAGCAGGAGCCTGGAACCACAACATGGGCTGGGCGGGGCAGGGCGGCGAGTGGGCGGGGCAGGGCGGAGAGTGGGCGGGGCAGGGCGGAGAGTGGGCGGGGCAGGGCGGAGGAAGCTAAAATAATTACATCTGGCTCAGCTGACAAATGTAAACAAAGGTGTGACAGGTGTGACAGGTGTGACAGGTGTGACAGGTGCACACTTTCCATTCCTCATTACTGGGGCGTCACCTGTGTGTGTGTGTGTGTGTGTGTGTGTGTGTGTGTGTGTGACGTGCCTACATACGGGGCTGAGAGGGGTGAGAGGGCTGAGTGGACAAGAGTGGGATCAGTGAAGCTGAGGGGGAGGCAGGAAGTGCAGCTTGTCAAGCTTACAGTGTTGCTACCACAAAACTTACTCAGTGATCTAAGCTGTGTAAGCTGGAGGAAGTACCTGTGTTTACAACTAAGCTGGTTCCAAGCTGGAGGAAGTACCTGTGTTTACAACTAAGCTGGTTCCAAGCTGGAGGAAGTACCTGTGTTTACAACTAAGCTGGTTCCAAGCTGGAGGAAGTACCTGTGTTTACAACTAAGCTGGTTCCAAGCTGGAGGAAGTACCTGAGTTTACAACTAAGCTGGTTCCAAGCTGGAGGAAGTACCTGTGTTTACAACTAAGCTGGTTCCAAGCTGGAGGAAGTACCTGAGTTTACAACTAAGCTGGTTCCAAGCTGGAGGAAGTACCTGAGTTTACAACTAAGCTGGTTCCAAGCTGGAGGAAGTACCTGAGTTTACAACTAAGCTGGTTCCAAGCTGGAGGAAGTACCTGTGTTTACAACTAAGCTGGTTCCAAGCTGGAGGAAGTACCTGTGTTTACAACTAAGCTGGTTCCAAGCTGGAGGAAGTACCTGAGTTTACAACTAAGCTGGTTCCAGAACTGAGCTTAGCTATGAAGAGAAGCTTAATGAAAAAAATCTGACAACCTTGGCTGAGAGAGAAGGACCAGGGGAGACATGATAACGATGTATAAGATACTCCAAAAAGTTCAATAAAGCAGATAAGGATCAAACTGCAAAGCGAGACAGTGACAGGAGGGCATAAGTGCAAGTTTAGGTGAACCACAGGGATGTTAGGAACTATTTCTTCAGCCTCTGAGTTGTAAAGAAATAGAATGACCTAGACAAGGCTGTGTTGGAAGTAATTCCGTACGCAGCTTCAAGAGTAGGTATGACAGAGTCCAGGAGCCGGTAAATATTGGCCAGTTTTCCAGGTTAAGAGGCAGGGTCAGGAGCTAAGTCTCGACACCCAAAAGCAGAACTATGTGAGTGTAAATACACACACACACACACACACACACACGACTCCATACAGGAATGGAAACAATAACCAAAGAAATGAGGGAACAAGTAGAACAGGAAAGGATAGGAGTGAAGGAAGGAATGAAAGAAGGAGGGAGTGAAAGAAGAAAGGAAGGAAGGAAGGAAGGAAGGAAGGAAGGAAGGAAGGAAGGAAGGAAGGAAGGAAGGAAGGAAGGAAGGAAGGAAGGAAGGAAGTATACCATGGTGTCAGTCATTCAGCTGAGGCACCAACAATGCGTAGGGAAGTAAGTAAGTAAGTAAGTAAGGAAGGAAGGAAGGAAGGAAGGAAGGAAGGAAGGAAGGAAGGAAGGAAGGAAGGAAGGAAGGAAGGAAAGAAGGAAGGAAGGAAGGAAGGAAGTATACCATGGTGTCAGTCATTCAGCTGAGGCACCAACAATGGGTCATCAAATATGAAGGAAGGTAAACCTGCACACTGACGAACATATTTATACAAAGAAAATTAAGTCGTGATTCTGGACTCTGTTTCATATACTTTCGTCCGTCTGATCTCTCTTACTCACTCACTCTAACTCTCTCTCACTCACTCACTCTAACTCTCTCTCACTCACTCACTCTAACTCTCTCTCTCTACCTCAGAGAGGGACAGGATGTTTCATAGATGGGACACAGCAACAATGGGTCACAACAGGAAGTTGAAGACTCAGATGAGTCACAGGGATGTTAGGAACTATTTCTTCAGCCATAGAGTTGTCAGGAAGTGGAACAATCTGGAGAGTGATGTAGTGGAGGCAGGATCCATACATAGCTTTAAGAAGAGGTATGATACAGCCCTTTGGAGCAGTGAGAGAGAGCGGACCTAGTAGCGACCAGTGAAGAGGCGGGGCCAGGAGCTGTGACTCGACCCCTGCAACCACAAGAGAGTACATATTTATTTATTTATTTGTTTATTTATTTTCCTCTGTCCTCTAAATTTAATTGAGTTGTGGAACAGATGAGTATTTGAAATTTGATCAACATTCCACCGGATATTGCAGCGTTGCGAGGTTGCTAGAGCAACATTACAGGGAAGTGCAGCCATGTTGCACATTGTCATTGACTACTGACTGGGAGTGTTACCGTCACAACCTTGGTCTTTCCCTCTATTACAGGTCTACCTTGTTGGACAAAAATAATCACAAGAACATAAGAATGAGTAATCACTACAGTAGCCCTACTGGCCCATGCTGGGCAGGTCTAACTCACATCCATATACCCGTGCAACCTATAGACCTACTCAGAGTTTCCGTCCGAGTGACTCTGCCTGGGCGTATGTTGCACTCGTGTCTACAACTCTATTGCCAAGCCTCTGCTTGGCAAAGAGTATTACTCAGAGGTCAATGCTGCATTGCTAGATGCTAGTTTATTGTGCAACATATATTCATCCTGACGACAACTAGGGGAATTGTTGATAATTCCCCTTATGCACGAAGGAAGGTTGTTGAAGAGTCGTGGTTCTCACAGTGTACTAGTCTCGTCTTGTTTCTTTCTTTTATAAGGAGTCACATCAGCAGGTGTGAGACCGATCCCCCAGAATCATCCAGTTGTACTGTTAAAACTGTTATTATACTTCTGTTACAAGATATATAATGACCTGACCTATGGCCCTTCTAGAACACGTGACCTGACCTCTGACCCTTCTAGAACACGTGACCTGACCTCTGACCCTTTTAGAAAACGTGACATGACCTCTGGCCCTTCTAGAACACGTGACCTGACCTCTGACCCTTCTAGAACACGTGACATGATCTCTGACCCTTCTAGAACACGTGACCTGACCTCTGACCCTTCCAAGTGCTAGGTTCTAACACTCTCTCTCTCTTTATAGCCATCACTTGTGTGTACACCTCCCTCCATCCTCTGCCTCTCCCTCTCTCCCTACCTCCCTGCCTACTGTTTCTGCCTCCCTGTCTACCTCTCTCCTACGTACCTTCCTACCTCTCTTTCTGCTTACCTCTCTCCCTACCTCCCTGCCTACCTCTCTCCCTGCCTGCCTCTCTCTCCCTGCTTCCATGCTACACACCCACCAGCCTGGCCCTGCCTCCCTGCCACACACCCACCAGCCTGGCCCTGCCTCCCTGCCACACACCCACCAGCCTTGCCATAACACATGACCAACACATCAGGTACCGTCATTCTGCCCACATCATTCTGAATTTCAATAAAAATATATAACATAAACCTGACGGTCGACGCTCCGACCAAAACAACGATACTCTTGACCTCATCTACCTTCGTTATGGAGAATTAAAGTCACAATAACGTGGCTAATACCGTACTGCCTGAAATATATATATATATATATATATATATATATATATATATATATATATATACATTGCACCTATATACCGCTGGTCGATGTGTGACAAAAAAAACAGTTTTGTGAAACCCACTCAAAGCCGACAGTTTCTCTATCTCTCTCTCTCTCTCTCTCTCTCTCTCTATCTCTCCCTCTCTCCCTCTCTCCCTCTCTCCCTCTCCCTCTCCCCCCCCTCTCTCTCTCTCATAACCTTCTCCACTATTTTCACGGTTAAAGCTGGGGTATTGTGCGTTAATTGTGAACTGTAAGTCGAGCTACAGCTCCTGGTCCAGAGAGCAGACCACACCAGGTCCGTGGGTGGGATGTGTAGTTCGGGGGTGGCATGTGGGGTCCGTAGGTGGCATGTGGGGTCCGTGGGTGGCATGTGGGGTCTGTGGGGCCTGTGGGATTTGTGGGTGGCATGTGTGCTTCGTGGGTGGCATGTGGGATCTGTGGGTGGCATGTGGGGTCTGTAGGTGGCATGTGGGATCTGTGGGTAGCATGTGGGATCTGTGGGTGGCATGTGGGGTCTGTGGGTGGCATGTGTGCTTCGTGGGTGGCATGTGGGGTCTGTGGGTGGCATGTGGGATCTGTGGGTAGCATGTGGGATCTGTGGGTGGCATGTGGGGTCTGTGGGTGGCATGTGTGCTTCGTGGGTGGCATGTGGGGTCTGTGGGTGGCATGTGGGGTCCGTGGGTGGCATGTAGGGTCTGTGGGTGTCATGTGGGATCTGTCGGTGGCATGTGAGGTCTGTGGGTGGCATGTGTGCTTTGTGGGTGGCATGGGGGGTTCATGGGTGGCAGAATTATTGAGGGTACATGGGCGGTGGGCGGCAGGGGATCAATAATACAGAGTATCGGGTCATGGAGGGTGACCTCAGAGAAACCTGGTCATAACAGGTCATGTCAGGCCACCGTCAGTCAATTCACCTCTTAAGAAGCAGTAATTTCAAGGGGGTCAGTCTGTCAGTGTTGAAGTGTGAGGTGGTCAGTCCCTCAGTCTTGAAGTGTGAGGTGGTCAGTACGTCAGTCTTGAAGTGTGAGGTGGTCAGTCCCTCAACTTTATACCTACAATGAGGGAGTCTTGACACGGTCAGGGACCTACAATGAGGGAGTCTTGACACGGTCAGGGACCTACAATGAGGGAGTCTTGACACGGTCATGGACCTACAATGAGGGAGTCTTGACACGGTCAGTTACTTACAATGAAGGAGTCTTGACACGGTCAGGGACCTACACTGAAGGAGTCTTGACACGGTCAGGGACCTACAATGAAGGAGTTTTGACACGGTCAGGGACCTACAATGAGGGAGTCTTGACACGGTCATGGACCTACAATGAGGGAGTCTTGACACAGTCAGGGACCTACAATGAGGGAGTCTTGACACGGTCAGGGACCTACAAGGAAGGAGTCTTGACACGGTCAGGGACCTACAATGAGGGAGTCTTGACACGGTCAGGGACCTACAATGAGGGAGTCTTGACACGGTCAGGGACCTACAATGAAGGAGTCTTGACACAGTCAGGGACCTACAATGAGGGAGTCTTGACACGGTCAGGGACCTACAATGAGGGAGTCTTGACACGGTCAGGGACCTACAATGAGGGAGTCTTGACACGGTCAGGGACCTACAATGAAGAAGTCTTGACACGGTCAGGGACCTACAATGAAGGAGTTTTGACACGGTCAGGGACCTACAATGAGGGAGTCTTGACACGGTCATGGACCTACAATGAGGGAGTCTTGACACGGTCAGGGACTTACAATGAAGGAGTCTTGACACGGTCAGGGACCTACACTGAAGGAGTCTTGACACGGTCAGGGACCTACAATGAAGGAGTTTTGACACGGTCAGGGACCTACAATGAAGGAGTCTTGACACGGTCAGGGACCTACAATGAGGGAGTCTTGACACGGTCAGGGACCTACAATGAGGGAGTCTTGACACGGTCAGGGACCTACAATGAGGGAGTCTTGACACGGTCAGGGACCTACAATGAGGGAGTCTTGACACGGTCAGGGACTTACAATGAGGGAGTCTTGACACGGTCAGGGACCTACAATGAGGGAGTCTTGACACGGTCAGGGACCTACAATGAAGGAGTCTTGACACGGTCAGGGACCTACAATAAGGGAGTCTTGACACGGTCAGGGACCTACAATGAAGGAGTCTTGACACGGTCAGGGACCTACAATGAAGGAGTCTTGACACGGTCAGGGACCTACAATGAGGGAGTCTTGACACGGTCAGGGACCTACAATGATCTGGACTCAGACTATGATACACAATATTCTGTTGCAAGGCTGGAGAAGATTACAATAATGATTGCATCAGAGTTGTCTGTTGCAACAGTAAGAAGTATAATGACTGTTGCAACAGTGAGACGTATAATGACTGTTACAACAGTGAGAAGTATAATGACTGTTGCAACAGTGAGACGTATAATGACTGTTACAACAGTGAGAAGTATAATGACTGTTGCAACAGTAAGAAGTATAATGACTTGCAACAGTAAGAAGTATAATGACTGTTGCAACAGTAAGAAGTATAATGACTGTTGCAACAGTAAGAAGTATAATGACTGTTGCAACAGTATGAAGTATAATGACTGTTGCAACAGTAAGAAGTATAATGACTGTTGCAACAGTAAGAAGTACAATGACTGTTGCAACAGTAAGAAGTACAATGACTGTTGCAACAGTGAGAAGTACAATGACTGTTTCAAAATGTCAGATGACACAAGATGTACCAGCGTGACACAGTGTATAGATACACATGCGATGACACAAATCACAGAGTACACAGACGTGACAATGTCGTCAGCCAGACGTGACACATGTCAGATGACACAAGTGTCACCAGACGTGACACATGTCAGGTGACACTTGTCATGTCCCTGACACACGACACTAACAGCGTCTCTTAACACTTTGCTGTGTTCTGGCAACACTGGCTGCTAATGTTATTTTCCCCTGTGTGGCTACACTGACAATAACAGAGAGAGAGAGAGAGAGAGAGAGAGAGAGAGAGAGAGAGAGAGAGAGAGAGAGAGAGAGAGAGAGAGAGAGAGAGAGAGAAAGAGGGAGGAGGAGAAGGAGGAGGAACAGGTGAAATGGAAGAGGGAAAAATAGAAAAAAAGGATAGGTAAATAGAAGAGAGAAATAAAGAGAAAGAGTTTGAGGAAAGAGAGAGGAGAGATATGTATATACACTGAGATGTAATCCCTCTCAGTGTATATACACTGAGATGTAATACCTCTCAGTGTATATACACTGAGATATAATCTCTCTCAGTGTATATACACTGAAATATAATCTCTCTCAGTGTATATACACTGAGATGTAATCCCTCTCAGTGTATATACACTGATATATACTCAAGCGACTTGTATAAACGTTGAGATATACTCTAGCTAGCGACTTGTATATACACTGATACTCAACAATCAGTGTATATACACTAATATATATTCTCTCCCGGTGTAAATAGCCTATATATTAACAAGGTGTTCGTTGTAAGTGATGTAAATATATACAGACATCATACCCGCATACAAATGTGGTGTATAATGTATAATATTCATGATGTATGAGTGAAATCATCTGGCAGCTGGTGAGTTATTCATTATTATTATTATTATTATTATTATTATTATTAATTAAACTGAAAAGAGTTTATGATAATTTTGGGAGTGCACTGGTGTCAATAGATACGTGTGTTTCATCTTCCAGGCAAATGTCGGTCAAAATCTGTGTAAATGTCGGTCAAAATCTGTGTAAATGGCTGCTAAAATCTGTGTAAATGGCTACCAAAATCTGTGCAAATTACTATAAAAAACTGTGTAAATAACTATCAAAATTTATGTAAATGGCAATCAAAATATGTATTTATGGCTACCTGAATCTGTACAAATTACTATAAAGTCTATGTAAATAGCTAGAAAAATCTACGTAAATGGCTGCTACTTTGTATAAATATCTACAAAAATCTGTATAAATGGCTACGAAAATATATGTAAATGGCTACGAAAATATATGTAAATGGCTGCTAAAATCTGTGTAAATGGGTAGCAAAATCTGTGTAAATGGGTAGCAAAATCTGTCAATAGAGGTCAATATTAGGTATTGTACATCTCTTCCTCTCCTCCTTCCTTTCCATTAGTGATATGTAGTAATCCTGCTGCTCCTTCTGCTGCTGCTGCTGCTGCTGCTGCTGCTGCTCCTGCTGCTGCTGCTGCTGCTGCTGCTGCTGCTCCTGCTGCCCCTCCTTCCTGGTAGCTCCTCCACCTGTCACAGTATATAAGGTAACAAGTCACTATGGATTACTGGTGAAGACAGACACATTACCGAAGTCCTTCTCTCAGTGGTCGATGATGACTTTTACCTGTAATAAATTGTATCTCTCCCTCCTACTCTTCCTCCTCCTCCTCCTCCTTCCTCCTCCTCCTCCTCCTTCGTCCTCTTCCTTCCTCTTCCTCCTCCTCCTCCTCTTTGAGGATAAGTGTTGTGGTGAAGCTGATAGATCAAAAGTGTTCTTAAAAGCATCTCACCTTATGTTGATACATCAAGGAGCAGGTCAGGGAGCAGGTCAAGGAGCAGGTCAAGGAGCAGGTCAGGGAGCAGGTCAGGGAGCAGGTCAAGGAGCAGGTCAAGGAGCGGGCAAATGAACAGGTCAAGGAGCAGGTTAAGGAGCGGGTCAAGGAACGGGTCAAGGAGCAGGTCAAGAAGCAGGTCAAGGAGCAGGTCAAGGAGCAAGTCAACCTTCCCTCCTCTATCCCTTCTTCCATATTTTTCTTTGCTCTCCCTGTATATCTCCCTGCATCTCTCCCTGTATATATCTGAATCTCTCCCTGTATATATCTCTGCATCTCTCCCTGTATATCTCCCTGCATCTCTCCCTGTATATCTCCCTGCATCTCTCCTGTATATCTACCTGCATCTCTCCCTGTATATCTCTCTGAATATCTCCCTGTACATCTCTCTGCATCTCTCCCTGTATATCTCTCTGCATCCCTCCCTGTATATCTCCCTGCATCTCTCCCTGTATATCTCCCTGCATCTCTCCCTGTATATCTCTCTGAATCTCTCCCTGTATATCTCTCTGCATTTCTCCCTGTATATCTCTCTGAATATCTCCCTGTACATCTCTCTGCATCTCTCCCTGTATATCTCTCTGCATCCCTCCCTGTATATCTCCCTGCATCTCTCCCTGTATATCTCCCTGCATCTCTCCCTGTATATCTCACTGCATCTCTCCCTGTATATCTCTCCGAATCTCTCCCTGTATATCTCTCTGAATCTCTCCCTGTATATCTCTCTGCATCTCTCCCTGTATATCTCTCTGCATCCCTCCCTGTATATCTCCCTGCATCTATCCCTGTATATCTCCCTGCATATCTTCCTGTATATATCTCTGCATCTCTCCCTGTATATCTCTCTGCATCTCTCCCTGTATATCACTCTGCATCCCTCCCTGTATATCTCCCTGCATCTCTCCCTGTATCTCTCCCTGCATCTCTCCCTGTATATCTCTCTGAATCTCTCCGAATCTCTCCTTGTATATCTCTCTGAATCTCTCCCTGTATATCTCTCTGCATCTCTCCCTGTATATCTCTCTGCATCCCTCCCTGTATATCTCCCTGCATCTATCCCTGTATATCTCCATGCATCTCTCCCTGTATATCTCTCTGCATCTCTCCCTGTATATCTCTCTGCATCTCTCCCTGTATCTCGCCCTGCATCTCTCCCTGTATATCACTCTGCATCCCTCCCTGTATATTTCCCTGCATCTCTCCCTGTATATCTCCCTGCATCTCTCCCTGTATATCTCCCTGCATCTCTCCCTGCATACCTCCCTGTATATCTCCCTGCATCTCTCCCTGAATATCTCCCTGCATCTCTCCCTGTATATCTCCCTGCATCTCTCCCTGTATATCTCCCTGCATCTCTCCCTGTATATCTCCCTGCATCTCTCCCTGTATCTCTCCCTGCGTCTCTCTCTGTATATCTCCCTGCATCTCTCCTTGTATATCTCCCTGCATCTCTCCCTGCATCTCTCCCTGTATATCTCCCTGCATCTCTCCCTGTATATCTCCCTGCATCTCTCCCTGTATCTCTCCCTGCGTCTCTCCCTGTATATCTCCCTGCATCTCTCCTTGTATATCTCCCTGCATCCCTCCCTGTATATCTCCCTGCATCTCTCCCTGTATATCTCCCTGCATCTCTCCCTGCGTCTCCCTGTATATCTCCCTGCATCTCTCCCTGTATATCTCCCTGCATCTCTCCCTGTATATCTCCCTGCATCTCTCCTTGTATATCTCCCTGCATCTCTCCCTGCGTCTCTCCCTGTATATCTCCCTGCATCTCCTCTGTATATCCACCATCTCCCTGTATATCTCCTGCACTCTCCTTATATCTCCTATCTCTCCCTGGTCTCCCACAATCCCTGCATCTCTACACAACATCACACAGCAAATCTACAAAGTCATCACACACACACACACACACACACACACACACACACACACACACACACACACACACACACACACAAAACACACACACACACACACAACACACACACACACACACACGCACACACACATACACACACACACACACGCACACACACATACACACACACACACACACACACACACACACACGCGGATATGATCTGAGAGGTAATCTATTTGACTGGCCAAAAGAGTAATAAAGGGGTAGCAATAAAACAATGACACTGTAACAGTGGTAATAAAGCAGTAACACTGTAACAGTGATAATAAAGCAGTGACACTGTAACAGTGGTAATAAAGCAATAACACTGTAACAGTAGCAATAAAGCAATCACACTGTAACAGTGGTAATAAAGCAGTGACACTGTAACAGTGGTAACAAAGCAGTGACACTAACAGTGGTAATAAAGCAATGACACTTTAACAGTGGTAATAAAGCAGTGACACTGTAACAGTGGTAATAAAACAATAACACTGTAACAGCAATAAAGCAGTAACACTGTAACAGTGGTAATAAAGCAATGACACTGTAACAGTGGTAATAAAACAAAATAACACTGTAACAGTAGCAATAAAGCAATCACACTGTAACATTAGCAATAAAGCAGTAATACTGTAACAGTAGCAATAAAGCAGTAACACTGTTACAGTAGCAATAAAGCAATCACACTGTAACACTGGTAATAAAGCAGTGACACTGTAACAGTGTTAATAAAGCAGTAACACTGTAACAGTTGTAATAAAGCAATGACACTGTAACAGTGGTAATAAAGCAATGACACTGTAACAGTGGTAATAAAGCAATGACACTGTAACATTGGTAATAAAGCAATGACACTGTAACATTGGTAATAAAGCAATGACACTGTAACAGTGGTAATAAAGCAATGACACTGTAACAGTGGTAATAAAGCAATGACACTGTAACAGTGGTAATAAAGCAATGACACTGTAACAGTGGTAATAAAGCAATGACACTGTAACAGTGGTAATAAAGCAATGACACTGTAACAGTGGTAATAAAGCAATGACACTGTAACAGTGGTAATAAAGCAATGACACTGTAACAGTGGTAATAAAGCAATGACACTGTAACAGTGGTAATAAAGCAATGACACTGTAACAGTGGTAATAAAGCAATGACACTGTAACAGTGGTAATAAAGCAATGACACTGTAACAGTGGTAATAAAGCAATGACACTGTAACAGTGGTAATAAAACAATGACACTGTAACAGTGGTAATAAAGCAATGACACTGTAACAGTGGTAATAAAGCAATGACACTGTAACAGTGGTAATAAAGCAATGACACTGTAACAGTGGTAATAAAGCAGTAACACTGTAACAGTGGTAATTAAGTAGTAACACTGTAACAGTGGTAATAAAGTAGTAACACTGTAACAGTGGTAATAAAGCAGTAACACTGTAACAGTGGTAATAAAGCAGTAACACTGTAACAGTAGTAATAAAGTAGTAACACTGTAACAGTAGTAATAAAGTAGTAACACTGCTGTAACACTGGTAATAAAGTAGCAACACTGCTGTAACACTGGTAATAAAGTAGCAACACTGCTGTAACACTGGTAATAAAGTAGCAACACTGCTGTAACACTGGTAATATAGTAGTAACACTGCTTTAACACTGGTAATAAAGTAGCAACACTGGTAATAAAGTAGTAACACTGCTGTAACACTGGTAATAAAGTAGTAACACTGCTTTAACACTGGTAATAAAGTAGCAACACTGCTGTAACACTGGTAATAAAGTATTAACACTGCTGCAACACTGGTAATAAAGTAGCAACACTGCTTTAACACTGGTAATAAAGTAGTAACACTGCTGTAACACTGGTAATAAAGTAGTAACAATGCTGTAACACTGGTAATAAAGTAGTAACACTGCTGTAACACTGGTAATAAAGTAGTAACACTGCTGTAACACTGGTAATAAAGTAGTAACACTGCTGTAACACTGGTAATAAAGTAGTAACACTGCTGTAACACTGGTAATAAAGTATTAACACTGCTGTAACACTGGTAATAAAGTAGCAACACTGCTGTAACACTGGTAATAAAGTAGCAACACTGCTGTAACACTGGTAATAAAGTAGTAACACTGCTGTAACACTGGTAATAAAGTAGTAACACTGCTGTAACACTGGTAATAAAGTAGTAACACTGCTGTAACACTGGTAATAAAGTAGAAACACTGCTGTAACACTGGTAATAAAGTAGTAACACTGCTGTAACACTGGTAATAAAGTAGTAACACTGCTGTAACACTGGTAATAAAGTACTATAGTAAATTGAATCTGAGGTGACCAGAGTCCGCATCTATCCTGGCACACCCTCTCTCTTTTCCTGTCTCTCTTTCTCTCTTTTTTCTTTCTCTGTTCCTCTGTCTCTCTCTTTCTCTCTTTGTCTCTGTCTGTCTGTCTCTGTCTGTCTCTCTGTCTCTGTCTGTCTGTCTCTGTCTGTCGCTGTCTGTCTCTCTGTCTCTGTCTGTCTGTCTCTGTCTGTCTCTGTCTCTCTGTCTCTGTCTGTCTGTCTGTCTCTGTCTGTCTCTGTCTCTCTGTCTCTGTCTGTCTGTCTCTCCTGGACGGTACTGGAGGCACTCAAGCTCCAGGTCTATCACTGATAACACTAACAACAAATGGATGCTAGAACTAACAGGAGATAAAAGTTGACTAACGACAGATGTTAACATGTTAAGGAATGATCGTAGATGCTGCTAATTTAACATTAACAAGACTAACATCTTAGATGAGGAGGTTAGATCTATATATAACAAGAGCTGGAAGTTACGTGGAATACCTGGATAACAAGGTGACAGGCATGGTGATAACACCGATGAGATGTTATACAAGATGTTGGTTATCACTCATACCAGGCTCTGGTTATCACTCATACTAGGCTCTGGTTATCACTCATACTAGGCTCTGGTTATCACTCATACCAGGCTCTGGTTATCACTCATACTAGGCTCTGGTTATCACTCATACCAGGCTCTGGTTATCACTCATACCAGGCTCTGGTTATCACTCGTACCAGGCTCTGGTTATCACTCATACTAGGCTCTGGTTATCACTCATACTAGGCTCTGGTTATCACTCATACTAGGCTCTGGTTATCACTCATACTAGGCTCTGGTTATCACTCATACTAGGCTTTGGTAGTGTGGCAGAACACGTACATCCTCCGTGTGTACACGTCTGGCAGAATACGTACATCCTCCGTGTATACACGTCTGGCAGAACACGTACATCCTCCGTGTGTACACGTCTGGCAGAACACGTACATCCTCAGTGTGTACACGTCTGGCAGAATACGTACATCCTCCGTGTATACACGTCTGGCAGAACACGTACATCCTCCGTGTGTACACATCTGGCAGAACACCTACATCCTCCGTGTATACACGTCTGGCAGAACACGTACATCCTCCGTGTGTACACGTCTGGCAGAACACGTACATCCTCCGTGTGTACACGTCTGGCAGAACACATACATCCTCCGTGTGTACACGTCTGGCAGAACACGTACATCCTCCGTGTGTACACATCTGGCAGAACACGTACATCCTCCGTGTGTACACATCTGGCAGAACACCTACATCCTCCGTGTATACACGTCTGGCAGAACACGTACATCCTCCGTGTGTACACGTCTGGCAGAATACGTACATCCTCCGTGTATACACGTCTGGCAGAACACGTACATCCTCCGTGTGTACACGTCTGGCAGAACACGTACATCCTCAGTGTGTACACATCTGGCAGAACACGTACATCCTCCGTGTGTACACATCTGGCAGAACACCTACATCCTCCGTGTGTACACGTCTGGCAGAACACGTACATCCTCCGTGTGTACACGTCTGCTGGCAGAATACGTACATCCTCCGTGTGTACACGTCTGGCAGAATACGTACATCCTCCATGTGTACACGTCTGGCAGAATACGTACATCCTCCGTGTATACACGTCTGGCAGAATACGTACATCCTCCGTGTATACACGTCTGGCAGAACACGTACATCCTCCGTGTGTACACGTCTGGCAGAATACGTACATCCTCCGTGTATACACGTCTGGCAGAATACATACATCCTCCGTGTGTATACGTCTGGCAGAACACGTACATCCTCCGTGTGTACACGTCTGGCAGAATACGTACATCCTCCGTGTATACACGTCTGGCAGAATACGTACATCCTCCGTGTGTATACGTCTGGCAGAACACGTACATCCTTCGTGTGTATACGTCTAGCAAAATACGTACATCCTCCGTGTGTACACGTCTGGCAGAATACGTACATAATGTGTACACGGGAAGGTCTGGGGTGGTGGGATCAGCAGTCAATTATTGACACTTAAGAAAGTATTGATTTTGTTGTGAGTGAGTCGAGGATATTGATCTCTTAGACTGTTGGTGCTCTCTGTTGCTCTCTTGTATGTACTCACCTACCTGGGCTGGCTGGAGATGAATCTGTGTACTTGTACTCCTCAGAGTGTACTCAACTAGTTGCTCACATCTCTGTGTATTCATCCTGATGTAGTCTTGTACTTGTATTCACCTGTGTTCAGTCTTTTCAACACTCTAGAAATGCTTACCAATATTTGACTTGTTTAGTGTCCCGTTTAATCCTGGTTCATCTCACGTCAGTCTCTTCTCGGTGTATTTTGTATGTCGTGGCTATGTCTCCGCTCTGTCTACGACTGTTTATCGTTGTGAGATGTGTCGTAATAGTTCTTCTTTTCTCTCTCTCACCTTCAGTACCCAGTTCTGTGTCCTTGGTTAGGTGCGGGCTCTAAGCTGGTTCTACCTGCTCGAGGCTTAGTGTTACAGTGTACTCACCTAATTGTGGTTGCAGTGGTCGAGACTCAGCTCCTGGCCCCGCCTCTTCGCTGTCCGCTACTGGGTTTCTGCTCTCCCTGCTCCATGAGCTTTATCATACCTTGTCTTAAAACTATGTATGGTTCCCGCCTCCACTATAACGTTCGCTAGACTATTCCACTTACTAACTACTCTATGGCTGAAGAAGTGCTTCCTAACATCCCTTTGACTCATCTGAGTCTTCAGCTTCCAGTTGTGTCCCCTTGTTTCTGTGTTCCCTCTCTGGAACATCCTGTCACTATCTACCTTGTCAATTCCCCGCAGTATTTTGTATGTCGCTATCATGTCTCCTCTAACCCTTCTGTCCTCCAGTGTTGTTAGTCCTATTTCCCTCAACCTTTCTTCATATGGCAGTCCCCTGAGTTGTGGAACTAGCCTTGTCGCAAACCTTTGCACTTTCTCTAATTTCTTGACATGCTTGACCAGGTGTGGGTTCCAGACTGGTGCTGCATACTCTAGTATGGGCCTGACGTACACGGTGTACAGTGTCTTGAACGATTCCTTGTTAAGGTAACGGAACGCTAATCTTAGGTTTGCCAGTCGCCCATATGCTGCCGCGGTTATCTGGTTGATGTGTGTTTCCGGAGACGTGCTTGGCGTTATACTCACCCCAAGGTCTTTCTCCTTTGATGAGGTTTGTAGCCTTTGTCCACCTAACCTGTACTCTGTCAGCGGTCTTCTTTGCCCTTCTCCGATCTTCATGACTTTGCATTTGGTGGGGTTAAATTCGAGAAGCCAGTTGCTAGACCAGATGTCAAGCTTGTCCAGGTCTGTTTGAAGTTCTGCTTGGTCCTCCTCCGATGTGATTTTCCTCATTAATTTCACATCATCTGCGAACAGAGACACTTCTGAGTCTATCCCGTCTGTCATGTCATTCACATATACCAAGAATAGCACTGGTCCTAGGACTGACCCCTGCGGTACACCGCTCGTCACAGGCGCCCACTGTGATACCTCATCACGCACCATGACCCGTTGTTGCCTCCCTGTGAGATATTCCCTGATCCATTCCAGTGCCCTTCCTGTTATACACGCTTGGTCTTCAAACTTCTTTACTAATCTCATGTGAGGAACTGTGTCGAAGGCCTTCCTGCAGTCCAGGAATATGCAGTCAACCCACTGTGTGTGTGTGTGTATGTGTGTGTGTGTGTGTGACTACAATATTGATAGCACATCCCTCAGTTCCTCGTGTCTGTCTCTCCAGCTTCCAGTCTCATAACTGGCCCTTCTAGCTGGCCCTCACCACCACTCAACTAACAGCCACCAAACATGCTGACAAACTGACCGTCAAAACTTCGAGATCGTCAGAAACACACTCGTTTCGCCCACCAGCTTCGCCTGACGAAACACTGTGCCACCTAGTGGTGAGATGTTGCTTGCTATCCCGCCTTCATTCTTCCTAGTAGCACCCAGAGGCCTATGTGGGACAACAGGTCGTCAGGAAAGACGCGTGAGGCTGCATCTCTATGTGGCAGGGAGCTGTTGTATGGTGAGTGGGATGAGGTACGTGAGAGGGATGATAGGGGACGGATTCTGAGTGGGATATGAGAGAGGGATGATAGTGGATGAATTCTGAGTGGGATATGAGAGAGGGATGATAGTGGAGGAATTCTGAGTGGGATATGTGAGAGGGATAGTTATTGGATGCTGAGTGGAATCTATGAGAGAGATGATAGTGGGTGGATGTTGAGTGGGATGAGATATATGAGAGGGATAAGTGTCAGAAAAAAAATCAAAGGCTTGGAAAAGGTAGGAGGGCGGAGTGGGAATTAAGGCGAAGTGGATGAGATTAATGGAGAAGGGAAGACTTAAAGGGGGAGGGGTGAGGTTAAGGGGGAGGGGGTTAGGTTAATAAGAAGGAGGTAGGTTAAGGGGAAGGGGTGAGTTAAGGCGAAGGGGTGAGATTAAGAGGAAAGGGGTGAGGTTAAGGGGAGGGAAGAGGGTAAGAGGAAGAGGTGAAGTTAAGAGGGAAGGGGTGATGGGAGGGGAGGGTTGGACAGTCAGAGGAGGATGAAGGAAGGATCAATGAGAATGGAAAGGTATAGGGATGTTGTGGCACAGGTGGGTGGGTCAGTGGGTGGGTCAGTGGGTGGGTCAGTGGGTCAGGAAGGTGGATCAGTGGGTCAGGAAGGTGTGTCAGTGAGCCAGGAAGGGGGGTCGGTGGGTCAGTGGGTCAGGTAGGTGGGTCAGTGGGACTTCTACAGCATTCCTGTCAGTCAACAATATGTCACAAGAGGTGGTGTTGGCCCACCTGTACCAGCTGGTGAGGTGTGAGACCAGCTGGTGAGAGGTGAGGCCAGTTGGTGAGATATTTTTTACAAGTCAACAGTATATTGTAGGTCGAGCTGGGGGAGAGAGGGGACTGGGGAGGGAGGGAGGGGTGTTAGAGAGGAAGGGAGCTTGGAAGGGAGGGGAGCCGGGGAGGAAGGGGAAGCTGGGTAGGGAGGGGTGCTAGAGAGGGAGGGGAGCGGGGAAGGAGGGGGAGAGGACAGGAGGGGGAGAGGACAGGAGGGGAGAACAATCACATTCACTTGGTTTCCAGCGTTAATCAAACACCAGGAGGCGAGCCTGTACTGGGGTGGTGCTGGGGTGGTGCTGGGGTGGTGCTGGGGTGGTGCTGGGGTGGTGCTGGGGTGGTGCTGGGGTGGTGCTTGGGTGGTACTGGGGTGGTGCTGGGGTGGAACTGGGGTGGTGCTGGGGTGGTGCTGGGGGTGCTGGGGTGGTACTGGGGTGGTGCTGGGGTGGTGCTGGGGTGGTGTTTGAGTGGTAATGAGGTGCAGGGGCGATGCTGGGGTGATGCTGGGGTGGTAATGAGGTGCTGGAGCGATGCTGGATCTGGTGCATGTGTGTGTGTGTGTGCGTCTCGTGGTGGTCATATACAGGTATGGATTTATGTATATCTGACTGCATATATGCATACATGTGACGTGTGGTGATGAGTGAGGGGTGAATAGTGAGGGGGTGATGAGTAAGGGGTGATGAGTGAGGGGTGATGAGTGAGGGGTGATGAGAGTAGAGGTGAGGAGTGAAGGGGTCGTGACACACTATAAAAGAACACGTCACAGGATATTGTCAACATGACTGACTCAAAGTAAACAAGTCTCTCTCTCTCTCTCTCTCTCTCTGTATATCTCTACCTTAATGTATCCCTCGGTCTCTTCTCTCCATAATTCCTTTTCTATTTCCCCTTCCTTCCCTCTTTCCTTCCTTCCTTCCTTCCTGCTACCATCTGTCAATGGGAGGTGGGAAGGGAAGGTACTTCACGTGTCGGAGTTATGGATATATGCTGAGGTGAAGATGGAAAGAGAGAAGAGAGAAGAGAAGAGAGAGAGAAGAGAAGAAGAAGAAAGAAAAAGAAAAAAAGAGAGAAAAAAAAACAGAAACACTCACGACACATCTCAGTAAACCCTCAACACATCTCAATACTGTCACTCCATTAGAAAAAAAAATGGAACAAAGAAGTCCTACACAGGTGGGAGGGTTTAAAAGATGTGTGGATATGGAACAAGGCTGGAACAAGACGGTGTTACTTTGAACCAGGACTACACACATTCCCACTATCAGGTTGTAAATGCCAGCTGGAACTAACCCATCTCTGCTGGCTTAACCACCATGCTGAAAAAAGATGTTTTGAACAAAGCGAAATGGAGCAAATGGTGAAATAAGAATAGAATATGTTTATAACACAGGGGGCAGAGAGCAGACCCGTGGGTGTGGTACACAACACAGGGGGCAGAGAGCAGACCTGTGGCTGTGGTACACAAAACAGGGGGCAGAGAGCAGACCCGTGGGTGTGGTACACAACACAGGGGGCAGAGAGCAGACCTGTGGCTGTGGTACACAAAACAGGGGGCAGAGAGCAGACCCGTGGGTGTGGTACACAACACAGGGGGCAGAGAGCAGGCCCGTGGCTGTGGTACACAACACAGGGGGCAGAGAGCAGACCCGTGGCTGTGGTACACAACACAGGGGACAGAGAGCAGACCCGTGGCTGTGGTACACAACACAGGGGGCAGAGAGCAGGCCCGTGGCTGTGGTACACAACACAGGGGCAGAGAGCAGCCCGTGGCTGTGGTACACAACACAGGGGGCAGAGAGCAGACCCGTGGCTGTGGTACACAACACAGGGGGCAGAGAGCAGACCCGTGGCTGTGGTACACAACACAGGGGGCAGAGAGCAGACCCGTGGCTGTGGTACACAACACAGGGGACAGAGAGCAGACCCGTGGCTGTGGTACACAACACAGGGCAGAGTCAGCAGTGGCTGATGACTCACAACACAGTGAAGAGAAACGAGTACCAGTGCTGTTGAGTAACAACACAGAGGACAAAGAAACCAGTGCATGTGGTACAGTTAACCAGCAGTTATTACATGGCAGGATGATTCAGTGACATGCGAAGAGACAAGAAAGCTAGTGCCATGATATCAGTTGGTACAGTAGCCAGAAGTACTAACAAAGCCAGTGCCATGTTATCAGTTGGTTCAGTGCCAGAAGTACTAAGAAAGCTAGTGCCATGATATCATTGGACAGTTGCAGGAAGACAGCCAGTGCATGTTATCAGTTGGTTAGTGCCAGAAGTACTGAGGACAGCCAGGCAGTTATAATGATAGTCTTAGGAAGTTGGGGAACCTAGGAAATATAATACTGATTTAGGGAAGTTGAGGGGACGCTAGGGAGTATAATACTGATCTAGAGAAGTTGAGGGGACGCTAGGGAGTATAATACTGATCTAGAGAAGTTGAGGGGACGCTAGGGAGTATAATACTGATCTAGAGAAGTTGAGGGGACGCTAGGGGAGTATAATACTGGTCTAGAGAAGTTGAGGGGACGCTAGGGAGTATAATACTGATCTAGAGAAGTTGAGGGACGCTAGGGAGTATAATACTGATCTAGAGAATTGAGGGGACGCTAGGGAGTATAATACTGTCTAGAGAAGTTGAGGGGACTAGGGAGTATAATACTGGTCTAGGGAAGTTGAGGGACGCTAGGGAGTATAATACTGGTCTAGAGAAGTTGAGGGGACGCTAGGGAGTATAATACTGGTCTAGGGAAGTTGAGGGGACGCTAGGGAGTATAATACTGATCTAGAGAAGTTGAGGGGACGCTAGGGGAGTATAATACTGGTCTAGGGAAGTTGAGGGGACGCTAGGGGAGTATAATACTGGTCTAGGGAAGTTGAGGGACGCTAGGGAGTATAATACTGATCTAGAGAAGTTGAGGGACGCTAGGGAGTATAATACTGGTCTAGGAAGTTGAGGGGACGCTAGGGAGTATAATACTGGTCTAGGAAGTTGAGGGACGCTAGGGAGTATAATACTGGTCTAGGAAGTTGAGGGAGCTAGGGAGTATAATACTGGTCTAGGAAGTTGGGGACGCTAGGGAGTATAATACTGGTCTAGAGAAGTTGAGGGGACGCTAGGGAGTATAATACTGGTCTAGGGAAGTTGAGGGACGCTAGGGAGTATAATACTGGTCTAGGAAGTTGAGGGACGCTAGGGAGTATAATACTGGTCTAGGAAGTTGAGGGGACGCTAGGGAGTATAATACTGGTCTAGGGAAGTTGAGGGACGCTAGGAGTATAATACTGGTCTAGGAAGTTGAGGGGACGCTAGGAGAGTATAATACTGGTCTAGGAAGTTGAGGGACGCTAGGGAGTATAATACTGGTCTAGGAAGTTGAGGGACGCTAGGAAGTATAATACTGGTCTAGGAAGTTGAGGGACGCTAGGAGTATAATACTGTCTAGGGAAGTTGAGGGGACGCTAGGGGAGTATAATACTGGTCTAGAGAAGTTGAGGGGACGCTAGGGGAGTATAATACTGGTCTAGGGAAGTTGAGGGGACGCTAGGGGAGTATAATACTGGTCTAGGGAAGTTGAGGGGACGCTAGGGAGTATAATACTGATCTAGAGAAGTTGAGAGGACGCTAGGGGAGTATAATACTGGTCTAGGGAAGTTGAGGGGACGCTAGGAAGTATAATACTGATCTAGAGAAGTTGAGGGGACGCTAGGGGAGTATAATACTGATCTAGAGAAGTTGAGGGGACGCTAGGGGAGTATAATACTGATCTAGGAAAGTTGAGGGACACTAGGGAGTATAATACTGATCTAGGGAAGTTGAGGGGACGCTAGGGAGTATATTACTGGTCTAGAGAAATTGTAGGGGACGCTAGGGAGTATAATACTGGTCTAGGAAGTTGAGGGACGCTAGGGAGTATAATACTGGTCTAGAGAAGTTGAGGGGACGCTAGGGGAGTATAATACTGGTCTAGTGAAGTTGAGGGGACGCTAGGGGAGTATAATACTGGTCTAGAGAAGTTGAGGGGACGCTAGGGGAGTATAATACTGGTCTAGGGAAGTTGAGGGACGCTAGGGAGTATAATACTGGTCTAGGGAAGTTGAGGGACGCTAGGGAGTATAATACTGATCTAGAGAAGTTGAGGGGACGCTAGGGAGTATAATACTGGTCTAGGGAAGCTGAGGGACGCTAGGAAGTATAATACTGATCTAGAGAAGTTGAGGGACGCTAGGGAGTATAATACTGATCTAGAGAAGTTGAGGGGACGCTAGGGAGTATAATACTGATTAGGAAAGTTGAGGGACGCTAGGGAGTATAATACTGATCTAGAGAAGTTGAGGACGCTAGGGAGTATAATACTGATCTAGAGAAGTTGAGGGACGCTAGGAGTATAATACTGATCTAGAGAAGTTGAGGGGACGCTAGGGAGTATAATACTGGTCTAGGGAAGTTGAGGGGACGCTAGGGAGTATAATACTGATCTAGAGAAGTTGAGGGGACGCTAGGGGAGTATAATACTGGTCTAGGGAAGTTGAGGGGACGCTAGGGGAGTATAATACTGGTCTAGAGAAGTTGAGGGGACGCTAGGGGAGTATAATACTGGTCTAGGGAAGTTGAGGGGACGCTAGGGAGTATAATACTGATCTAGGAAGTTGAGGGACGCTAGGGAGTATAATACTGATTTAGAGACGTTGAGGGGACGCTAGGGGAGTATAATACTGGTCTAGGGAAGTTGAGGGGACGCTAGTGGAGTATAATACTGGTCTAGGGAAGTTGAGGGGACGCTAGGGAGTATAATACTGATCTAGAGAAGTTGAGGGGACGCTAGGGAGTATAATACTGATCTAGAGAAGTTGAGGGGACGCTAGGGGAGTATAATACTGGTCTAGGGAAGTTGAGGGGACGCTAGGGAGTATAATACTGATCTAGGGAAGTTGAGGGGACGCTAGGGGAGTATAATACTGGTCTAGGGAAGTTGAGGGTACGCTAGGGGAGTATAATACTGATCTAGGGAACTTGAGGGGACGCTAGGGAGTATATTACTGATCTAGGGAAGTTGAGGGACGCTAGGGAGTATAATACTGATCTAGGGAAGTTGAGGGACGCTAGGAGTATAATACTGGTCTAGGAAGTTGAGGGTACGCTAGGAGAGTATAATACTGATCTAGGGAACTTGAGGGGACGCTAGGGAGTATAATACTGATCTAGGGAAGTTGAGGGACGCTAGGGAGTATAATACTGGTCTAGGGAAGTTGAGGGTACGCTAGGGAGTATAATACTGGTCTAGGGAAGTTGAGGGATGCTAGGTGAGTATAATACTGATCTAGAGAAGTTGAGGGACGCTAGGGAGTATAATACTGGTATAGGAAGTTGAGGGACTCTAGGGAGTATAATACTGATCTAGGGAAGTTGAGGGAGCTAGGGAGTATAATACTGGTCTAGGAAGTTGAGGGTACGCTAGGGAGTATAATACTGATCTAGGAAGTTGAGGGACGCTAGGGAGTATAATACTGGTCTATGGAAGTTGAGGGGACGCTAGGGAGTATATTACTGATCTAGGGAAGTTGAGGGGACGTTAGGGGAGTATAATACTGATCTAGGGGAAGTTGAGGGGACGCTAGGGGAATATAATACTGATCTAGGGGGAAGTTGAGGGGACGCTAGGGAGTATAATACTCCCTAGCGGTCACACACTTGAACTCTAACATACTAACAGGTTTGATCTTAAGGCAGGAAAGATAAACTCAACACGACAATATATACAACACAAACCCGCCTTCACCACATTTCACAAAACCCCAGGTAATGCACTAATAAAATTACACGTTGATTAACGTTAGGCAGCAAGAAAATTCAACATTAACCGTGTGGGTTTACCTCCAGCCTGCTGGTATATACACTTATTATTTCTGGATCTCCTCAACTCACACAAACCCCAATCAAACAAACGTGTCAGGCACCTGGCAGGGCCCACACGAGTACAGAACAGTCCCTCAGTCAAGGCTGAGGGACTGACCGATTACCTCAGCCAAGGGACTGTCTGATTACCTCAGCCAAGGGACTGTCTGATTACCTCAGCCAAGGGACTGTCTGATTACCTCAGCCAAGGAACTGTCTGATTACCTCAGCCAAGGAACTGTCTGATTACCTCAGCCAAGGGACTGTCTGATTACCTCAGCCAAGGGACTGTCTGATTACCTCAGCCAAGGAACTGTCTGATTACCTCAGCCAAGGGACTGTCTGATTACCTCAGCCAAGGGACTGTCTGATTACCTCAGCCAAGGGACTGTCTGATTACCTCAGCCAAGGGACTGTCTGATTACCTCAGCCAAGGGACTGTCTGATTACCTCAGCCAAGGGACTGTCTGATTACCTCAGCCAAGGGACTGTCTGATTACCTCAGCCAAGGGACTGTCTGATTACCTCAGCCAAGGGACTGTCTGATTACCTCAGCCAAGGGACTGTCTGATTACCTCAGCCAAGGGACTGTCTGATTACCTCAGCCAAGGGACTGTCTGATTACCTCAGCCAAGGGACTGTCTGATTACCTCAGCCAAGGAACTGTCTGATTACCTCAGCCAAGGGACTGTCTGATTACCTCAGCCAAGGGACTGTCTGATTACCTCATCTTCTGAATATAGTTCTACATTCTTCACATTATTTCCTTGTATTGTATTGATAAAGCCACTGGAGGGCGAAACGTCTACAATAAAGACACCCAGATGTTGCACACGTGTCCAATGCTTCAGACAACAGCACTGAAATAGTACCTGGAAGTACTCCATCCCAACACACAGAGAGGGACTATGAAACTACTGTGATGAGTTGCTTTGATCCAACAGATAACAGAAGCTGTTGGAAATAAGGACACATTAGAGTTGATCTCTCTCAAGTTTTTTTATATCCTCTTCATCGTCCTCTCACTTCCTCTTCCTCCTTTCTCTTCTCCGTACTCCTCGTAGTCTTTTCTCCTCGTTCTCTCCCTTTATCTTCTTCCTCCTCTCCACTTCTCATCTCTCTTATCCTCATGTATCCACATCATTCTCTCTCCCTGATTCTCGTCTATTCATCTCTCACCGTTTCCTCTCCTATCCCCTCTTCGACAACCCTCCTGTTAGCCCTTTTACGCACCACCTCCCCTCTTCCCCTCCTCTCCTACCTGGTGTGTTAAGCTGGTGCTTCTCCTCATTGCTGCTCAGTCTACCTTGGGTAGAGACAGAGAAGAGAAAGCAGATCAGAGCTGAGTTAACTCTCTCATCTCGTTACTCTTATATTTATACTGACTTTCCACTTAAAGTTGCCGTTCATGTCAGGTAGTGAGTTCTACATAGCAAGCACATCCAAGCATCCAGGCACCCAGAGTGATGCCTCCACGCACCCAGAGTGATGCATCCAGGCATCCAGAGTGATGCCTCCAGGCACCCAGAATGATGCCTCCAGGCACCCAGAGTGATGTCTCCAGGCACCCAGAGTGATGCCTCCAGGCACCCAGAGTGATGCCTCCAGGCACCCAGAATGATGCCTCCAGGCACCCAGAATGATGCCTCCAGGCACCCAGAGTGATGCCTCCAGGCACCCAGAGTGATGCCTCCATGCACCCAGAGTGATGCCTCCAGGCACCCAGAGTGATGCATCCAGGAATCCAGAGTGATGCATCCAGGCACCCAGAGTGATGCATCCAGTCACCCAGAGTGATGCATCCAGTCACCCAGAGTGATGCATCCAGGCACCCAGAGTGATGCCTCCAGGCACCCAGAATGATGGCTCCAGGTACCCAGAATGATGGCTCCAGGCACCCAGAATGATGGCTCCAGGCACACAGAATGATGCCTCCAGGCACACAGAATGATGGCTCCAGGCACCCAGAATGATGATTCCAGGCACCCAGAATGATGGCTCCAGGCACCCAGAATGATGGCTATAGGCACCCAAAATGATGGCTCAAGGCACCCAGAGTGATGCCTCCAGGCACCCAGAATGATGGCTCCAGGTACCCAGAATGATGGCTCCAGGCACCCAGAATGATGGCTCCAGGCACACAGAATGATGCCTCCAGGCACACAGAATGATGGCTCCAGGCACCCAGAATGATGATTCCAGGCACCCAGAATGATGGCTCCAGGCACCCAGAATGATGGCTATAGGCACCCAAAATGATGGCTCAAGGCACCCAGAATGATGGCTCCAGGCACCCAGAATGATGGCTCCAGGCACCCAGAATGATGCCTCCAGGCACCCAGAATGATGGCTCCAGGCACCCAGAATGATGCCTCCAGGCACCCAGAATGATGCCTCCAGGCACAAAGAATGATGGCTCCAGGCACCCAGAATGATGGCTCCAGGCACCCAGAATGATGCCTCCAGGCACCCAGAATGATGCCTCCGGGCACCCAGAATGAAGCCTCCTCCTTAGGAAACCTTACACTCTAAGAATGATGAAACCTTTTAAAGAAAGTTTAATACAAGGGGGATTCCGCCTCCTCAAGAAACCTAGAACCAACTGGGAGCTGAGAAGAGCTCTGAGAGCTGTGAGACGAGGCTGTGAGACGAGGCTGTGAGACGAGGCTGTGAGACGAGGCTGTGAGACGAGGCTGTGGGACGAAGCTGTGAGACGAGGCTGTGAGACGAGGCTGTGGGACGAAGCTGTGAGACGAGGCTGTGGGACGAGGCTGTGAAACGAGGCTGTGGGACGAGGCTGTGAGACGAGGCTGTGGGACGAGGCTGTGAAACGAGGCTGTGGGACGAAGCTGTGAAACGAGGCTGTGAGACGAGGCTGTGAGACGAGGCTGTGAGACGAGGCTGTGAAACGAGGCTGTGGGACGAAGCTGTGGGACGAGACTGAGGCGAGACTGAGACGAGGCTGTGAGACGAGGCTGTGAGACGAGGCTGTGCGATGAGGCTGTGGGACGAGGCTGTGGGACGAGGCTGTGGGACGAAGCTGTGGGACGAGACTGAGGCGAGACTGAGACGAGGCTGTGCGATGAGGCTGTGGGACGAGGCTGTGCGATGAGGCTGTGGGACGAGGCTGTGCGATGAGGCTGTGGGACGAGGCTGTGAGACGAGACTGAGACGAAGTAGTGGGATGAGACTGGGTCAGTGAGACGTCTGCCTTACCATAAGGGTGTGACCTTCTGGTGTTAAAATGTCAGTATATATAAACCATGGTCTCTACACTCATGCTATATATATCCTATCATCACCTCCCCCACCCACCTACCACTGTCCCACCACCACCACCACCTAGTCTACCAGCCAGTCAACCAGTCAGCCAACAAGCATACCAGCCAGTCTAAAAACTAGTATATATATACTGTGTATATACCCGAATCCACGGTATTTCCAGCACTAAAGCCTGATCGTTTAGGCTGTTGCTTCTAGTAGCACGCGATCCTGCACAGACACTTCAATAAACCAGGGAAATTGATTGGTTATACCTAATATTGTGTCAAGCAGACATGACAACCACAAGCAGCTTTGAGAGACATGTGGTAGCTGGCTAGTAAGGCAGACTGCCAGCCAGGGAAAGGCAGTAAGTATACAAGAATTTTTAAGGAATATAATGTATAAGTTTGACAGATACTGTAATATGAGTAAGTTACAGAGAAGGAGAGATAGAGATATGTTGATAGATAGATAGAGAGAGAGAATGAATACTCTGGCTACAACTCATTCACCAAGCTGACAGAACTCATTTGTGAAAATCAGCTTAAAGTAAAGGAGGGACTGACCTTCTAGGCTGACTCTGGTTACCAGGTAAGCCAACCTGGACCTTAACCCCCCCCCCCACACTTCCCCCTCACTCTGATCATTTGAGTTGTACAAATGGTAGTTACCACTGTATCATAGTAGGGTTCCCCTACACATGCAACAACCTACCATACTTCAGGTTGACTATCAGATGGTATACAGGATAAAAATGACATACATTGCGCACGCTATAGATGTCTTACGATCGCTCCCTCTGAAGATGATTTATGTAAATTGCGAAAAAATTTCTAGATGGAGGAGTGATCCCTGAGGGACTCCCCTTGTTATATTCACCCACTCAGGTACTTCCCCATTCAGAACGTCCACTTAAATGCCTCCCCATTCAGAACCCACTCAGCGCCTCCTTCCTGCGAGGCGGCCATTGATTCCCAGACTCAAGTTTGTCTACTGTCTCTTCTTAACTTTATCAATATTCTTTC
Organism: Cherax destructor; assembly: GCA_009830355.1. Lineage (NCBI taxonomy): Eukaryota > Metazoa > Arthropoda > Malacostraca > Decapoda > Parastacidae > Cherax > Cherax destructor. The sequence continues at coordinate 93,066 of WNWK01001111.1, read as the reverse complement.
ATTCCTTACTTTATCCAAGACTTCTGGAAGATCTTAGTAGACTTCCTTACTTTATCTAAGACTTCTGGAAGATCTTAGTAGACTACCTTACTTTATCTAAGACTTCTGGAAGATCTTAGTAGACTTCCTTACTTTATCTAAGACTTCTGGAAGATCTTAGTAGACTTCCTTACTTTATCCAAGACTTCTGGAAGATATTAGTAGACTTCCTTACTTTATCCAAGACTTCTGGAAGATCTTAGTAGACTTCCTTACTTTATCCAAGACTTCTGGAAGATCTTAGTAGACTTCCTTACTTTATCCAAGACTTCTGGAAGATCTTAGTAGACTTCCTTACTTTATCCAAGACTTCTGGAAGATCTTAGTAGACTTCCTTACTTTATCCAAGACTTCTGGAAGATCTTAGTAGACTTCCTTACTTTATCTAAGACTTCTGGAAGATCTTAGTAGACTTCCTTACTTTATACAAGACTTCTGGAAAATCTTAGTAGACTTCCTTACTTTATCCAAGACTTCTGGAAGATCTTAGTAGACTTCCTTACTTCATCCAAGACTTCTGGAAGATATTAGTAGACTTCCTTACTTTATCCAAGACTTCTGGAAGATCTTAGTAAACTTCCTTACTTTATCCAAGACTTCTGGAAGATCTTAGTAGACTTCCTTACTTTATCTAAGACTTCTGGAAGATCTTAGTAGATTTCCTTACTTTATCTAAGTCTTCTGGAAGATCTTAGTAGACTTCCTTACTTTATCTAAGACTTCTGGAAGATCTTAGTAGACTTCCTTACTTTATCTAAGACTTCTGGAAGATCTTAGTAGATTTCCTTACTTTATCTAAGACTTCTGGAAGATCTTAGTAGACTTCCTTACTTTATCTAAGACTTCTGGAAGATCTTAGTAGACTTTCTTACTTTATCTAAGACTTCTGGAAGATCTTAGTAGACTTCCTTACTTTATCTAAGACTTCTGGAAGATCTTAGTAGACTTCCTTATTTTATCTAAGACTTCTGGAAGATCTTAGTAGACTTCCTTACTTTATCTAAGACTTCTGGAAAATCTTAGTAGACTTCCTTACTTTATCTAAGACTTCTGGAAGATCTTAGTAGACTACCTTACTTTATCTAAGACTTCTGGAAGATCTTAGTAGACTTCCTTAATTTATCTAAGATTTCTGGAAGATCTTAGTAGACTTCCTTACTTTATACAAGACTTCTGGAAGATATTAGTAGACTTCCTTACTTTATCTAAGACTTCTGGAAGATCTTAGTAGACTTCTTTACTTTATCTATGACTTCTGGAAGATCTTAGTAGACTTCCTTACTTTATCTAAGACTTCTGGAAGATCTTAGTAGACTTCCTTACTTTATCTAAGAATTCTGGAAGATCTTAGTAGACTTCCTTACTTTATCTAAGACTTCTGGAAGATCTTAGTAGACTTCCTTAATTTATCTAAGACTTCTGGAAGATCTTAGTAGACTACCTTACTTTATCTAAGACTTCTGGAAGATTTTAGTAGACTTCCTTACTTTATCTAAGACTTCTGGAAGATCTTAGTAGACTTCCTTGCTTTATACAAGATTTCTGGAAGATCTTAGTAGACTACCTTAATTTATCCAAGACTTCTGGAAGATCTTAGTAGACTACCTTACTTTATCCAAGACTTCTGGAAGATCTTAGTAGACTACCTTACTTTATCCAAGACTTCTGGAAGATCTTAGTAGACTACCTTACTTTATCCAAGACTTCTGGAAGATCTTAGTAGACTACCTTACTTTATCTAAGACTTCTGGAAGATCTTAGTAGACTTCCTTACTTTATCTAAGACTTCTGGAAGATCTTAGTAGACTTCCTTACTTTATCTAAGACTTCTGGAAGATCTTAGTAGACTTCCTTACTTTATCTAAGACTTCTGGAAGATCTTAGTAGACTTCCTTACTTTATCCAAGACTTCTGGAAGATCTTAGTAGACTACCTTACTTTATCCAAGACTTCTGGAAGATCTTAGTAGACTACCTTACTTTATCTAAGACTTCTGGAAGATCTTAGTAGACTTCCTTACTTTATCCAAGACTTCTGGAAGATCTTAGTAGACTACCTTACTTTATCTAAGACTTCTGGAAGATCTTAGTAGACTTCCTTATTTTATCCAAGACTTCTGGAAGATCTTAGTAGACTACCTTACTTTATCCAAGACTTCTGGAAGATCTTAGTAGACTACCTTACTTTATCCAAGACTTCTGGAAGATCTTAGTAGACTTCCTTACTGCTCGCTTGACTGACAGCTTCTGTAGTGGACTGAATTATATATCCAACAGTGGCACTGTTGTGAGTGATTTAAATAGCAGTTGTGCTGATGACTGAACCAGCAGTTGTCCTGACTGAACCAGCAGTTGTCCTGACTGAACCAGCAGTTGTCCTGACTGAACCAGCAGTTGTCCTGACTGAACCAGCAGTTGTCCTGACTGAACCAGCAGTTGTCCTGACTGAACCAGCAGTTGTCCTGACTGAACCAGCAGTTGTCCTGACTGAACCAGCATTTGTCCTGACTGAACCAGCAGTTGTCCTGACTGAACCAGCAGTTGTCCTGACTGAACCAGCAGTTGTCCTGACTGAACCAGCAGTTGTCCTGACTGAACCAGCAGTTGTCCTGAATGAACCAGCAGTTGTCCTGACTGAACCAGCAGTTGTCCTGATGACTGAACCGGCAGTTGTCCTGACTGAGCCAGCAGTTGTCCTGACTGAACCAGCAGTTGTCCTGACTGAACCAGCAGTTGTCCTGACTGAACCAGCAGTTGTCCTGACTGAACCAGCAGTTGTCCTGACTGAACCAGCAGTTGTCCTGACTGAACCAGCAGTTGTCCTGACTGAACCAGCAGTTGTCCTGACGACTGAACCGGCAGTTATCCTGACGACTGAACCAGGTGTTCAGCAACTGTCTCAGTCCTGGGACATTGTTATTGCAGAATACTTAGAAACACAATAATTAACCCAGACTTTGTTTCCTGATCAATTTTGTTTGAGATACGAAGAGGTTGATTTTTTTTCCATTTGTCCAAAATAAAAACAATATCTAGATCTTCTTAGGCAAATTAAATAATTATTCTTAGCCTTCCAACAAATCCGAGTATATTGGGAAATAGATGATCGTTCTTACCTTGATGTTGTTGTTGTTGCTAGTTGCGTCGTGACCAAGAAGTAAACATGTCTGTAATATTGTTTATGTGTACTCACCTATTTACTCACCTATTTGTGGTTGCAGGGGTCGAGTCATAGCTCCTGGCCCCGCCTCTTCACTGATTGCTACTAGGTCCTCTCTCTCTCCCTGCTCCATGAGCTTTATCAAACCTAGTCTTAAAACTATGTATGGTTCCTGCCTCCACTATGTCGCTTTCTAGGCTATTCCACTTCCTGACAACTCTATGACTGAAGAAATACTTCCTAACATCCCTTTGACTCATAGGAGTCTTCAACTTCCAATTGTGACCCCTTGTTTCTGTGTGTTTACTCACTAATTTGACCTCTACCAAGTGTTGAGTGTGTGTGTGTGGACCTGTTTGTGCGTGTTAGCTTCTATGGGTGTGTGTGTGTGTGTGGGCGTGTAGGGGCAAGTGTGGGTGAGCGGGCGTGGGCGTGACCCATGACCAGTACTATTTACAGCCTCCTCTGCCTCTTCCATTCCATATTTATGAACAAGAATGAAAGCTTCGACGGAAATTGAATTTTTCCCAAGAGGGGATTTGGGAGTTAGTGAAGGATGGATAGGGATGGGGATAGAGGTGTGGAGGAGTGGGGAGGAGGGGAGAGGAGTGGAGGGGTAGGGTAGGGGATTTATTGGAGGAGGAGAGGGATCACGTAGAATCAAACTTGGATGAGGTTAACTTAGAGTCGAAATCCACACGTAGGATCACAGTCCACACATAGCCGTTCAGGAGACTTTAAAACCACGGCAGTAGTTTGGGAGTAATTAGGCGGGGCCAGGAGCTGAGGCTCAACCGGTGTCTGCACACACAGACATACGCGGATGCATAACAGAACTACGGAGAAAAACACAGAAGAATCGAAGAAGAGAAGTGTAGATCGCACTACACATCACACACGACCAGTGGGCACACATAAGTTATGCCCCAGAGACGATGGCGCCCAGGGTACAACATATGCTGGGTATAACATATGTTGGGCACGATATAAAGAATTGTTAGGTACAGCAGTAGCCATGTAGGATACAGCAAGGTAGGTAGGCACACACACACACACACACACACACACACACACACACACACACACACACACACACTCACACACAGACCTGGACAAGCTTGACATCTGGTCTAGCAACTGGCTTCTCGAATTCAATCCCACCAAATGCAAAGTCATGAAGATCGGAGAAGGACAAAGAAGACCGCTGACAGAGTACAGGCTAGGTGGACAAGGGCTACAAACCTCGGCAAAGGAGAAAGACCTTGGGGTGAGTATAACGCCAAGTACGTCTCCGGAGGCACACATCAACCAGATAACTGCGGCAGCATATGGGCGACTGGCAAACCTAAGATTAGCGTTCCGTTACCTAAACAAGGAATCGTTCAAGACACTGTACACCGTGTACGTCAGGCCCATACTAGAATATGCAGCACCAGTCTGGAACCCACACCTGGTCAAGCACGTTAAGAAACTAGAGAAAGTGCAAAGGTTTGCGACAAGGCTAGTTCCACAACTCAGGGGTCTGTCCTATGAAGAAAGGTTGAGGGAAATAGGATTAACAACACTGGAGGAAAGAAGGGTCAGAGGAGACATGATAACGACATACAAAATACTGCGGGGAATCGACAAGGTAAACAGGGACAGGATGTTCCAGAGAGGGAACACAGAAACAAGGGGACACAACTGGAAGCTGAAGACTCAGATGAGTCAAAGGGATGTTAGGAAGCATTTCTTCAGCCACAGAGTAGTCAGGAAGTGGAATAGTCTAGAGAAAGATATAGTGGAGGCAGGAATCATACATAGTTTTAAGACGAGGTATGATAAAGCTCATGGAGCAGGGAGAGCAGAGACCCAGTAGCGGACAGCGAAGAGGCGGGGCCAGGAGCTGAGTCTCGACCCCTGCAACCACAATTAGGTGAGTACAATTAGGTGAGTACACACACACACACACACACACACACACATACACACACACACACGCACACACACACATACACACATACACACACACACACAGAGAGGGAGCAGAGATGTTGTGTGTGCCACTAACACAAATCTTCAACACATCCATTGAAACTGGGCAACTACCTGAGGCGTGGAAGATGGCAAATGTAGTCCCAATTTTTAAGAAAGGAGACAGACACGAGGCATTAAACTACAGACCTGTGTCACTGACGTGTATAGTATGCAAAGTCATGGAGAAGATCATCAGGAGGAGAGTGGTGGAGCACCTAGAAAGACACAAGCTTATAAACGACAACCAGCACGGTTTCAGGGAAGGAAAATCCTGTGTCACAAACCTACTGGAGTTTTATGATAAGGTAACAGAAGTAAGACACGAGAGAGAGGGGTGGATAGACTGCATTTTTTGGACTGCAAGAAGGCGTTCGACACAGTTCCTCACAAGAGGTTAATGCAAAAGCTAAAGGATCAGGCACACGTAACAGGAAAAACACTGCAATGGATCAGAGAATATCTGACAGGGAGGCAACAACGAGTCATGGTACGTGACGAGATGTCAGATGGGCACCTGTGACGAGTGGAGTTCCACAAGGGTCAGTCTTAGGACCTGTACTGTTTTTGGTATATGTGAATGACATAACGGAAGGGATAGACTCAGAAGTGTCCCTGTTTGCAGATGATGTGAAGTTAATGAGAAGAATAAAATCAGTCGAGGATCAGGCAGGACTACAAAGAGACCTGGACAGGCTGCAAGCCTGGTCCAGTAACTGGCTCCTTGAATTTAACCCTGCCAAATGTAAAGTCATGAATATCGGGGAAGGGCAAAGAAGACCGCAGACAGAGTATAGTCTAGGTGGCCAAAGACTGCAAGCCTCACTCAAAGAAAAAGATCTTGGGGTGAGTATAATACCGAGCACATCTCCTGAGGCACACATCAATCAGATAACTGCTGCAGCATACGGGCGGCTGGCAAACCTAAGAATAGCGTTCCAATACCTCACTAAGGAATCATTCAAGACTCTGTATACCATATACGTCAGGCCCATACTGGAGTATGCAGCACCGGTTTGGAACCCACACCTGGTCAAGCACGTCAAGAAATTAGAGAAAGTGCAAAGGTTTGCAACAAGACTAGTCCCAGAGCTAAGGGGATTGTCCTACGAAGAAAGGTTAAGGGAAATCGGCCTGACGACACTAGAGGACAGGAGGGTTAGGGGAGACATGATAACGACATATAAAATACTGCGAGGAATAGATAAGGTGGACAGAGACAAGATGTTCCAGAGAGGGGACACAGAAACAAGGGGTCATAATTGGAAGTTGAAGACTCCTATGAGTCAAAGGGATGTTAGGAAGTATTTCTTCAGTCATAGAGTTGTCAGGAAGTGGAATAGCTTAGAAAGCGACATAGTGGAGGCAGGAACCATACATAGTTTTAAGACTAGGTTTGATAAAGCTCATGGAGCAGGGAGAGAGAGGACCTAGTAGCAATCAGTGAAGAGGCGGGGCCAGGAGCTATGACTCGACCCCTGCAACCACAAATAGGTGAGTACAAATAGGTGAGTACACTCACACTCACACTCTCTCTCTCTCTCTCTCTCTCTCTCTCTCTCTCTCTCTCTCTCTCTCTCTCTCTCTCTCACACACACACACACTGATGGAGTGCGCTTGGAGATTGCACTCCTACCACTTGTATATTTGCATACCATTTGTGGGGGGTTTGATGTGTGCTGTGGGCCCCCTAGACTGCACCACCACTCAACATTATCCCCACTCACCCACACCAGCCCACTCACCCACACCAGCCCACTCACGCACAATAACCCACTCACCCACACCAGCCCACTCACGCACAATAACCCACTCACTCACACCAACCCACTCACGCACAATAACCCACTCACCCACACCAACCCACTCACCCACACCAACCCACTCACGCACAATAACAAACTCACTCACACTAACCCACTCACGCACAATAACCCACTCACCCACACCAACCCACTCACACACACCAACCCACTCACCCACACCAACCCACTCACCCACACCAACCCACTCACCCACACCAACCCACTCACGCACAATAACCCACTCACCCACACCAACCCACTCACCCACACCAACCACCCAAAAACAAACTCACTCACACTAACCCACTCACGCACACAACCCACTCACCCACACCAACCCACTCACACACACCAACCCACTCACCCACACCAACCCACTCACCCACACCAACCCACTAACCCACACAAACCCACTCACGCACACAACCACTCACCCACACCAACCCACTCACCCACACCAACCCACTCACCCACACCAACCCACTCACCCACACCAACCCACTCACCCACACCAACCCACTCACGCACAATAACCCACTCACCCACATAAACCCACTCACCCACACAAACCCACTCACCCACACCAACCCACTCACCACAACCACCACCACCACTCACCCACACCAACCCACTCACCCCACACCAACCCACTCACGCACAATAACCCACTCACCCACACCACCCACTCACACAATCAACCCACTCACCCACACCAGCCCACTCACGCACAATAACCCACTCACTCACACCAACCCACTCACGCACAATAACCCACTCACCCACACCAACCCACTCACCCACACCAACCCACTCACCACACTCAACACACTCACCACACTAACCCACTCACGCACACATAACCCACTCCACCCACACCAACCCACTCACCACACCAACCCACTCACCCACACCAACCCACTCACCCACACCAACCCACTCACCCACACCAACCCACTCACGCACAATAACCCACTCACCCACACCAACCCACTCACCCACACCAACCCACTCACCCACACCAACCCACTCACGCACAATAACCCACTCACCCACACCAACCCACTCACCCACACAAACCCACTCCCACCCAACCACTCACAACCCACCCACTCACCACACCAACCCACTCACCCACACCAACCCACTCACCACAAACCCACTCACCCACACCAACACTCCCCACCAAACCACTCACCCACACCAACCCACTCACGCACACATAACCCACTCACCCACCAACCCACTCACCCCACACCAACCCACTCACCCACACCAACCCACTCACCACCCCAACCCACTCACACCAACCTACTCACCCAACCAACTCACTCACACCAACCCACTCACCCACATCAACCCACTCACACCAACCCACTCACCCCACACCAACCCACTCACACCAACCCACTCACTCACAACAACCCACTCACACCAACCCGCTCACCCCACACCAACCCACTCACTCACACCAACCCACTCACACCAACCCACTCACTCACACCAACATACTCACTCACACCAACCCACTCACCCCACACCAAACCACTCACCCCACACCAAACCACTCACCCCACACCAAACCACTCACCCCACACCAAACCACTCACCCCACACCAAACCACTCACCCCACACCAAACCACTCACCCCACACCAAACCACTCACCCCACACCAAACCCCTCACCCCACACCAAACCACTCACCCCACACCAAACCACTCACCCCACACTAAACCACTCACCCCACACCAAACCCTCACCCCACACCAAACCACTCACCCCACACCAAACCACTCACCCCACACCAAACCACTCACCCCACACCAAACCACTCAACCCACACCAAACCACTCACCAAACACCAAACCACTCACCCTACACCAAACCACTCACCCTACACCAAACCACTCACCCCACACCAAACCACCCACCCCACACCAACCCACTCACCCCTACACCAACCCACTCAACCCACACCAACCCACTCACCCTACACCAACCCACTCACTCACACCAACCCACTCACACCAACCCGCTCACCTTACACCAACCCACTCACTCACACCAACCCACTCACACCAACCCACTCACACCACACCAAACCACTCACCCCACACCAAACCACTCACCCCACACCAAACCACTCACCCCACACCAAACCCCTCACCCCACACCAAACCACTCACCCCACACCAAACCACTCACCCCACACTAAACCACTCACCCCACACCAAACCACTCACCCCACACTAAACCACTCACCCCACACTAAACCACTCACCCCACACCAAACCACTCACCCCACACCAAACCACTCACCCCACACCAAACCACTCACCCCACACCAAACCACTCACCCCACACTAAACCACTCACCCCACACCAAACCACTCACCCCACACTAAACCAATCACCCCACACTAAACCACTCACCCCACACCAAACCACTCACCCCACACCAAACCCCTCACCCCACACCAAACCACTCACCCCACACCAAACCACTCACCCCACACCAAACCACTCACCCCACACCAAACCACTCACCCCACACTAAACCACTCACCCCACACCAAACCACTCACCCCACACTAAACCACTCACCCCACACTAAACCACTCACCCCACACCAAACCACTCACCCCACACCAAACCCCTCACCCCACACCAAACCACTCACCCCACACCAAACCACTCACCCCACACCAAACCACTCACCCCACACCAAACCACTCACCCCACACTAAACCACTCACCCCACACTAAACCACTCACCCCACACAAAACCACTCACCCCACACCAAACCACTCACCCCACACTAAACCACTCACCCCACACCAAACCACTCACCCCACACCAAACCACTCACCCCACACCAATCCACTCACCCCACACCAATCCACTCAAAATCAAAACAACAGACAATATGAAATTATATGAAACTAAGAATGAATACAAAGAGAAGTGAAGGAGTAAGAAGAAAGACAGAGAGAGATGAAAGACGGAGAGAAGAAGAAGAATGAGGAGAAAAAAGGAAGAGGTAGAGGAAAGAGGAAGAGAAGAATGATATGGTATAATAATAATAATAATAATATTATTATTACTACCACCACTACTACTTTTACTACTACTACTTATAATAATAATTTCTTAGTAATATGTGAATGAAAGAGAGAGAGAGAGAGAGAGAGAGAGAGAGAGAGAGAGAGAGAGAGAGAGAGAGAGAGAGTAGAGAGAGAGAGAGATAGAGAGAGAGAGAGAAAACATAATATAATCTGGTCACAAATATTCATGTCGTGTACGTATCATCTAGATATAGGTGTACACACCTCTCTTACATACATACGTACTTACGTACATAGCTACGTACAGAAATACATACGTACATACATAACTTACAGCCACACTTCCCATACACGAAAATCTTGTATGAACTTGCTTATTTGAGGTTATTAAGACTTGTTTAAGTAGAGTCATTAAGATGAAGGTGATTGATAGATGGCTTGCCTGGGTGAGAGAGAGTGAGAGAGAGTGGGAGAGGGAGAGTGAGA